>JBBBVM010000701.1:0-89829 GCA_037355625.1 Petunia x hybrida | reverse complement strand
TGAGAAGATTTCTTCCTCGAAATTAAGGCGTCCTCCTCCAAGGTATCATTACCTACATCAAAAGAAGTCAAGTCACTAACATTGAAAGAAGTCGATACATTGTAGTCACCGGGCAAATCTATCACATAGGCATTGTTGTTGATCTTCGACAACACTTGGAATGGGCCATCGCCCCTTGGTGCCAACTTCCCTTTCCGTTGGTTGGGAAACCTTTCCTGGCGAAAATGCACCCAAACCCAATCCCCCTGCTTTAAGTCCACCTTCTTTCTTCCCTTGTTTTTCTTGGTTGCTATCTTCTCATAGGCCTCCTCCAAAGTCTTCCGCACCTTGGCGTGAAGTTCAAGCAATGCCTTGGCCCGAACTTTACCTTCAAAATCAACAACCACATCCCTTGGCAAAGGGGTAAGATCAAGAGGAATTAAAGGGTTAAAACCATAAACACACTCGAATGGAGTCATGCCGATCATGCGATGTAAAGTGCGGTTATATGCAAACTCCATGAGTGGTAGCTTATCAATCCAAGTCCCGGCCTTTCCTTTGGTCATAGCTCTAAGTAGAGCTCCCAAAGTCCGGTTCACCACCTCGGTTGGATACTCGAAGTCACCTTCTCGAGGTTCTCAATCCTTAGGCTCATACTATCCAATTTGGCAAGGATAGTAGCCAAGGCATCTTTCGTGGTATCTTCTCCTTCGTTGGACATCGTACCTACAATAATCAAAAACAAGCAAAGAGATTAGAGTAAAAATCCTCACTCACTCCCTTACTTTTGTTTATCGCTCGGGTTCACTCTAGTTGGGTTAGGTGCTCACAAGCTTGAGATCAATGGCCTACTCGTAGTTGCGCAACCTCCTCAATGATCAATCCAAAATACAAGAACCAAATGCTCTTCGGAAAGAGTGGATTCAATGGGGCTCGATAAACGCTAAGCTATTTGGTGCGCACTTGAACCAAACAATTAACTACGAATCTTCTTTGAATTCTACTCTCCTTCTAGGCACGAGGATCCTATTCGCTCAATGGATTAGTACTAATTAGGTAGAAGTGTTACCCTCAAAGTACTAACCGGAAGTGACGCGATCAAATGTTCAAAGATCGAATCGTCACTAAACGGATTCGGAATTTGATGAAATTTGGATTGTGATCTAGAAACTCACCATATTTGATGATGCTATGGGAGTTTTGGTGGTTGGAAACTGTTACGATGCCTTTGCGAACATTCTGTCCCAGTTCAGGAAAATTTAGAAATTCAGCAGCCTTCGCGATCGCGTGCAGATGGGAGCGATCGCGATGAACAAATGCAGAAGAATGGCACGACAGCGCGAGGAGACCTGGCGCGATCGCGCAAGTTTGTTCAGCAGAACGAGAAACTCGACAGAAAAACAGCAGTTTTAGCACACAAACAACCCAAGTTCAATTTATTTAAGTTTTCAAGCTTTCAAATGGTGTTCCCAACTGTAGAAAACAATTCCCAACGGTTCTACCAAAACAAACAACCAACAAACAACTTGTTTCAATGATTTTTGACAAGTTCTTCAAAAATTTCCAAGCCTTCAAAGTTCAAATTTGGATTTTCACTCCAAGACTCCAAATTATGTTATTGTGATATCAAAACAACGGGAAAGCTATAAGGAGTAATCCCCGATGCGAAACACACAAGAATTCATAACATCAATTGAGTTCTAGCAATTTTGGTAAATTCTCAACCTAGGGTTCAAATTTTCCAACTTTTGATTTTCAACTCCAAAACGCGTTTTGTTGGTTCCTAATTGTCGAGATTACATAAACAATCAATCCCCGATAATCAACACCAACAAAATCGTAACAACAAGCGATTTCTACCAAATTTTTGGGTTTTCAAGTTTTTGAATTTTTTTATTCTTTTTCAATATAACAAGAACAAGAACAAGAAAATAAACACGAAACAAAGACGACAAGCACGAAGAGTAGGTCGAAGGTTCGTAAGAACGCAACCCTAGCCTTGCTCTGATACCAACTGATCCAATCGAAAATACGAAAGCGATAAAGAGATAAAAACGAGACGAGACTCACACTAAAGTTCGAGTAGCAACGAAGAACTTGTTCCGTTACACCCGAAACGATTGGCAAGAATCACTTAACGCTATGCAACTATCCTCAAGAGTCACGTGGCTCGAGCAAATAGAATGATCAGAGACGGATTGAAGAGCAACTTGGATTCATCCAATTGATTCAAGCCAAAATGGTTACAAGGTTCAAGAGCAATGCTCATTAATGTTTTTGTGTTCAAAGTAAGCTAAAAGCAATAAATGAGAGAGGGGTGTATTTATAACACCTCTTTACAATGTTTCCTACATTCTGGTCCGCATCAGCTAAAGTGTTCATCGCGATCGCGCAGAAGTATATGCGATCGCGAGGCACACTTAAAGTATTGCGCGCGATCGCGCGAGACAAGACGTGACAGCGAAGACAAAATATTTCCTCATCGCGATCGCGAAGGTGATGCACGCGATCGCGAAGAACAAAAGTCCAGCGTCAGGCAGTAAGCTCAGCAGGTGCTCCCTGTTTTGCCCTGTTTTGCTCCCCTGCTTCCTGCACTGTTTCCTGCCCTGTTTCCACATGGATTGAGCTCCAATGCATTATCTTTAAGTCCTCTCCCGAGCTCGTATCATCCACGCCTCTCCAAACCAAGTGTAGGTGAGCGTCTTGTATATCCTTGGCTTGACTTCGAGTGAGTGGTCTCGATGCAATTTGGGTTGCATCATCCTCCCCTTCTTGAGAAGATTTCGTCCTCGAAATTAAGGCATCCTCCTCCAAGGTATCATTACCTACATCAAAAGAAGTCAAGTCACTAACATTGAAAGTAGTCGATACATTGTACTCACCGGGAAAATCTATCACATAGGCATTGTTGTTGATCTTCGACAACACTTGGAATGGGCCATCGCCCCTTGGTGCCAAGTTCCCTTTCTGTTGGTTGGGAAACCTTTCCTGGCGGAAATGCACCCAAACCCAATCCCCCTTCATGAAGTCCACCTTCTTTCTTCCCTTGTTTTTCTTGGTTGCTATCTTCTCATAGGCCTCCTCCAAAGTCTTCCGCACCTTGGCGTGAGGTTCAAGCAATGCCTTGGCCCGAGCTTTACCTTCAAAATCAACAACCACATCCCTTGGCAAAGGGGTAAGATCAAGAGGAATTAAAGGGTTAAAACCATAAACACACTCGAATGGAGTCATGCAAATCATGCGATGTAAAGTGCGGTTATATACAAACTCCATGAGTGGTAGCTTATCAATCCAAGTCCCGGCCTTCCTTTGGTCATAGCTCTAAGTAGAGCTCCCAAATTCCGGTTCACCACCTCGGTTTGGATACTCGAAGTCACCTTCTCGAGGTTCTCAATCCTTAGGCTCATACTATCCAATTTGGCAAGGATAGTAGCCAAGGCATCTTTCGTGGTATCTTCTCCTTCGTTGGACATCGTATCTACAACAATAAAAAACAAGCAAAGAGATTAGAGTAAAAATCCTCACTCACTCCCTTACTTTTGTTTGTCGCTCGGGTTCACTCCAGTTGGGTTAGGTGCTCACAAGCTTGAGATCAATGGCCTCCTCGTAGTTGCGCAACCTCCTCAATGATCAATCCAAAATACAAGAACCAAATGCTCTTCGGGAAGAGTGGATTCAATGGGACTCGATAAACGCTAAGCTATTTGGTGCGCACTTGAACCAAACAATTAACGACGAATCTTCTTTGAATTCTACTCTCCTTCTAGGCACGAGGATCCTCTTCGCTCAATGGATTAGTACTAATTAGGTAGAAGTGTTACCCTCAAAGTACTAACCGGAAGTGACGCGATCAAATGTTCAAAGATCAAATCGTCACTAAACGGATTCGGAATTGGACGAAATTTTGATTGTGATCTAGAAACTCATGTTTTTGAATTTTTTTCTTCTTTTTCAATATAACAAGAACAAGAACAAGAAAATAAACACGAAACAAAGACGACAAGCACGAAGAGTAGGTCGAGGATTCGTAAGAACGCAACCCTAGCCTTGCTCTGATACCAACTGATGCAATCGAAAATACGAAAGCGATAAAGAGATAAAATGAGACGAGACTCACACTAAAGTTCGAGTAGCAACGAAGAACTTGTTCCGTTACACCCCAAACGATTGGCAAGAATCACCTAACGCTATGCAACTATCCTCAAGAGTCACGTGGCTCGAGCAAATAGAATGATCAGAGACGGATTGAAGAGCAACTTGGATTCATCCAATTGATTCAAGCCAAAATGGTTACAAGGTTCAAGAGCAATGCTCATTAATGTTTTTGTGTTCAAAGTAAGCTAAAAAGCAATAAATGAGAGAGGGGTGTATTTATAACACCTCTTTGCAATGTTTTCCTACATTCTGGTCCGCATCAGCTAAAGTGTTCATCGCGATCGCGCAGAAGTATATGCGATCGCGAGGCACACTTAAAAGCATTGCGCGCGATCGCGCGAGACAAGAGCGAAGACAAAATATTTCCTCATCGCGATCGCGAAGGTGATGCCCGCGATCGCGAAGAACAAAAGTCCAGCGTCAGGCAGTAAGCTCAGCAGGTGCTCCCCTGTTTTGCCCTGTTTTGCTCCCCTGCTTCCTGCACTGTTTCCTGCCCTGTTTCCACATGGATTGAGCTCCAATGCATTATCTTTAAGTCCTCTCCCGAGCTCGTATCATCCACGCCTCTCCAAACCAAGTGTAGGTGAGCGTCTTGTATATCCTTGGCTTGACTTCGAGTGAATGGTTTCGATGCAATTTGGGTTGCATCATTTATACCTCATAAATATCACATACAAATTATGAATACAAAATATATACATAAGTTATATCTCAAATATATAAATTACTATCTCCATGTATACAAACTTTTAATTTCAGATATGCAATGATCATATCAATAGACAGTGTCGAGTTTTTTTACTCATACTCTATTATGTTTTGTATTCCCCATAATATTCACATTTTATTTAAACAATATCTATTTTTTATTTATACACTGGTCACGTTTATCCATACCAATTTTAAAAAAAATTATTGTAAAGATATAATTTATACCATTATATTGACGATTATTAAAAATATATCACAAATCTATTAAGTAAATATCAAGTGTATCGTTATATCTCAAATACAGAAACAACCCAAATATGCATATCTTTTACGTCATATATATCTCAAATATACATAAACATCACATGTATGCATATCTTATACGTCAAATATATCTCAAATATACATAACCACCCCATGTATGCGTATATTTGCCATTAAAACTGCACAATTGTACCCAAAAAATAAAAATAAAAACGGTTAAAAACTATGAATACCAACTAAAACTCAGAAAAAATTTATGATATTTAAATTGTATTAAAAAATATATCATCAAAATAATCAAATAAAAATAAATACATGCAGAATTACCAAAAATTTTGAAATTTTTATTTATCGCTTTAGTTATGATAAGAGCAAAAACTAGGAGATAACTCATATTCTTAATGAGTAATTAATTAGAATCTAAAAAAATATTAAATGTAGTAGGCACAAAGAAGGAAAATCGCAAGTTCCCTAAATTTAGGCACGATTAGAGGGAAGTTGATCAGTTTTTAAAAATGGCTACTAAAAGATAGTTAAGTAAGTCTAAATGTCTATATACTATAAATTAGAATAAATGTATCTATTTTCTGTTAAAGGCACTTCTAAATGTCTATGCAATATAAAAATTCCTTATTTGTATTTATAAGCATTTTAACTAAATATTAGTCAATGATTCAAATTACAACTCATTTTTACTACATCAAGTCCCCGTCACAACTCGTTGTCCACACATGCAGTACCTCAGCTCCAAATAAGCCTACAGCTCACTAAAATATATTTCTAATACAATAATTGATTACTACCTTCACAGTTCGTTATAGGGGAAAAAAATCGAAAAAAACTAAAAGGAATTATAGTAGGAAAAAAATTTTTGAAACCCCACAAAAAGAGGCCCTTTTTTCTTGGCAGTTGGACTCGTAATAGAACATGTTCAACTTTGTGTTGAACGTGTTCAAAACTTGCTGAGAGCACGTTTGTAAAACCTTTCTTTGTCTATCTCTCCTTTTTTTTTATAATATATTAATTTCACAATTTGCAGTTTCAAAATTGCTGGAGTTTCTTCCTAATAATACTCTTCTCAGTATGTGATTATAAACTGCTCTATTACATAATAATCAAATTGTTTTCACCAAGCACATAATCAGAAAAAAGGTAATAGGTAAAAATGAGTGTAGTTACTTTTTGTGTTTTAAATAGTGTTAAATATTTGTCACATTTTAACCCCTATGCAGTTTTACAAACATGATCCCACGATGAAGTCCTAAAAATTAGCCAATTGTGTTTTTCTCCTAAAAGGTCTCATATCTCTATTAACTGCTAAGAGGAAGTTACTCTATGAGAAGTTGCTTCTACCTATTTTCTAAAAGTAGATACCCACCCACTCCATTCTAACTGTTCGACTGAAAAAAACTCAATTGACATGTAGGACGTACATTGGCAAAACAACCCTAAGCAATGATATCAAGAGTGGTGTTATTTTCTTTCCGATTTGCTCCTCTTCCAGTTATTTTCTTTTTCTTCATCATTGTTGGATTTATCTGAATAAAAGAGTCCACCCATAAAAGGGTGCTCTTAATATCTATCCAGGTAAAAAAATAAGTTACCTGGTAGAGTCCTACAAGAGGACTTCTCTACCGCTCTTCCTACTCTCTACTAAATAATTTAGGTGTTTCGACTGTGGATAAAGGGGTTGATCTGTCAAGCACGTTACAACCATCGGAGGCCAGTAATTCTAGCCACGGTTCAAGATCATACCGCTTCCGCTTACGTGAACAACAAGTAAGTTCTCGATTTATGTTTAAATAATCTCTTTAGTATAGATTTGTGATATATGCATATTTGTATCCCTTTCAATCATCATTCTTATTTGTTTTCCTATATTTGAAAATTTTATCTTGCAATTTTGTTTTAAACTTAGGGATTCAATTATTATTTTTTATTGCATAAATTCTTTCAATATAATTTTTTGTTTGTTTGTATTTTTGATATATTCTAACAATTATGCAGAGATGAATGATCAAGTTGAAAAGCATGGTAATTTTACAATCTAAATAGTATTGTAGATTTTACTTTCTGATTTGGTAATTTTAACAATCTTACTGTGTTGCATATTTGGCAATGGTCTCTCTGCAGTGGCATACAAGCCACAGAAAATTTTGGAGCTCTGTGGTAGTAATATTTTTGGTAGTTAGTATCAAAGAATTAGATCATATTTAAGAAAATAGAGTTCAATATTACTCTACAAGGGATGTCAAGCGTCACAACTATTTTGAACAAACTATGTTATTTATTTTAATCAGTTTATTTGATAGTTAAGTATATTCATTGAGAAACTTTCAATTGTTTTGAATGTCTGGCTGAATACAAATATCTAACCGCAATATATGCTTTTACTACATTCTGAAAGCACATATACAACAAAATTTAATATTTTTTTGTCTTGGATATATATAGTCGAGGTCATGCTGTCGCCTAAATATAGTTTGAATTTTTGAATGTGAATTTAGTAATAGTTTGTAATATAAAAAAAGTTTATTTATAGGTTGTTACATATCCTAAACTTTTTAAATAGTTCTAACCATTCCTTCTAAAAAGAACTAAATCAGGATAATACCTTCTTAACATAGAAACTAAAATTCTCAAATCCTTCTTTTTCATAAAGCTCCTCAAGTTCTTCATGTAAAAGGTAGATGTTTTCTTAACAAGAAGTGATAGCAAATGAAACCTAATTTTTTGTTGTTTCACTCTGCTTGCTTTATCTTTTCTCTAGGATACAAATTTGAGTGGCTATTATGATAGTTGAAGTAAAATATATATTTTGATGATTGAAGTGCAGGTCTCCATCTGATTCACGAATGCTCAGAGTAAAATTATACATGTCAAGATGAAATGTACATGGAAGAGGTAAAAGAATCAAAGTAAAAATGTGTCTTCCATATATTCTTTCATGCAAAAACATTTCGATAGTCTAAAGGAACGCAAAAATATTTTGCCTCTCAAGTTTTGGTTTCAACAATCGCAAGTTGAAAAAATCTAGGTACCCATAGGAATGTTTATATGATAGAATGTTTATGCTTGATTTATTTATGAATAAAACCATGCTGTCCTTGAAATGACTTGATTTACTCCGTTTCTATTATTTTTATTTCTGATTATTTATTTCAAAAATCCCGATATGTGACTCTTGTTATAGATATATCTTTCAAGGAAATTTCCTTCAAGGAAATACTTAAAATATCACTCATCTGCTTTTTGTTATGCTACACTACTATAGACCCACTAACAGTTGAAAATGTAAAGTACTCTTATTCTTGCACATAAGTATGGATATAAACCTTAAATTTCGGCATGCATTGTGTGATAGTAATGATAATATTTAAGCCGGTCATGTTCACTTTTTATTGCATATCCTAAAGAGAAATCTACAGGTAATTAGTTCACCCATTTACGTAATTGTGAATTTTGAAAATTCGAAAGATAAGCGTAATCTTTTGAAAGATAAACAAAATCATGATTATAGTGGAGTGGCGCCTCATGTTACGAAAGATAACTAGAATGTTCTATCATTAGTTAGTCATGAGAATTTAGAAGTACAGTTAATTGAAATATAAATAATTAATGTAGAACAAATTGAAACTAGACATTATTTGTCGAAGTTGCTATCCATGGGAAGATAACTTCAGTATTTCTTCCCAATTTTTGATAGAAAAAGGTTCAGATCTTTACCTTTCTTCCTCAAATCTATGTGTGTTTATTCTCTCTGTTACATAAAATGTCAAAAACCTAAGGTTAACTTGGATTATTTTGAAACAGCAAATGGTGAACAATAGAATATATTATTCTTCATATATAACGTCTCTCTCTAAGGTATCAAGACTCTTTGTGCGATGAAGTAATGCATGGAAGTCAGTGGAGGTTGATCAATGATACAAGGGAGATAAATTAGAATTATAATGACAAAGACATATTACGATGTGCGAAGAATGTTACATGATTCAGATTGAATTCTATTAAAAGCCTATGTGTTTAACTATTTATACTTTGGATGAATGGTAAGTTATATGTATGCGAAAACATTATGTAAAGAATCTAGAAGGAACACTATTTTATGTCTTTTAAAGTATCTATCAATATTTGAATGGAAAAAGAGAACTCGGTGAAGGGAGTTCTTAAATTTTTGGAGACTAAAAAGTTATCTTAAATAGAATTGATTAGAAAAACCCTCATTTTCTATGAGTATTCATGATATTATGTGTGGTTAAATTATGTATTTTAATCTAAAGATGGAACTTTAAAAAAAAAAAAAAGAAATTGAATTGAATCTACTGCGTGTTTTGCTTCTATGGCCATAAAATTGTGAAGAACCCAAAAATCTTATCCGTAGAAGAGATTTGGTACATGTGCAAATAGTTGAATAATATTAGTTGCAGTTAGTTTTGTTTAATAGAATCTTTAAAACCTGTTTACATCTATGACACTTATTTCATTAAAAGAAAATAAAAAACTTAGAAAGGAACGTCCATATTCAAAATTTATTTTTATCAAGAGACTTTATGTTACAAAGAATTTCAGCGCATACCCTCTATGAGGAGTAGTTTTGCAAAAATACTCGCGCTAAGACATATTTTAGCAAAATACCCTTTTTCACCCGGAGCAAAAACTTTAAGGCAAAACTCTTGTAAGTCTTTACAATTGTCGAAATTTCAACGGCAAGTACTATTTTGCCAATACTTCAAGTTATATGACGAGAATGTAGGGAAAGACTGGAAGGGGCAAGTTTACGACCAAGTGCCTAAGTGTTGCCTTTTGCCAACACTTTAAGGGTAAGTGTTGGAAAATAGAGAGGGATCAAAGACTAGTCTTGGTGATGCAACAAATCGGGCCAAGACACTAACCATTAAGAGCCAAGCTTGAGAGAACAAAGAAGACAAGTCAAGGGCTCCGGAAGCGACTTGAAGATCATGCATCGGAGCATCATGGAAGGAGGACAGTCTAGGCTACAAGGAGGAGCATCCGATGCACAATTTGAGGTGCCTCAAGAGGCGGAGCGCCTACACAATGTGCAAGTCTCTTGATTTCAAAGAGGCAGACCACCCATTAAAAGAGGCGGACTGCCTACTATGCAGCAACCCTCAGAAGAGCTGAAACCGCCAGAGCGCCTAGAGGGGTGGGCGGCCTACCCCCTTTGACAGCATGACAGGATTTTTCTATATTTTTGTGTGTAATTCCAACTATAGCCTTGTGTGGCCTTATTTGTTTAAATCCACTTTGGAGGTATTTTAGCCCTTTCATTACGCATAGAAGAAGGCTATAAACATCTTCCTTAGGCTTTCATTTCATTACCTAGCTAGCTTTGAATATTGAGAATAAGAGAATTGAGGAGAGGCAAGGCCTTCTTTGAAGAGGCTTGAAGCTTCATGTATCTCTTGGCTATGAACCATGTGGATTTCATCTTCGTATAAATTCTTGATTAGGTTCAAGTTTCTTTCCTCTCTTTGGATATTCAATTTATGTTTCAATCGTTTATCCGTTCTTTCTTCTATTTCCGTTCCTCCATTCTATGAATTTCTTGCTATCCCTTTTAATTGCTTCCGCTTGTATCGTTTATTTGCTTCCGCTAGTTTACTAACCTAACACTAGTTGATGATTTGTATGATTACAATGTGTTTGCAAATAGTGTAGAGTCGGATGATCAACTTATGTGTGAATGTGAACCACTAGTGGAGAGGGATTCAAAGCCACATCATGATGTGAGCTTAGTTTTCATTGAACCTCTCTTTAGTGAAGATATTGCAGTTGACCTTGTTCGTAGGCCTTGTTATGGAACACACCAAAATTTGATATCGGGAAAGATGAGTTGAATGAATATCCTATTCTTTCCCTTGATGGTTTGCTTGATAATGGTGATCTTATGTGTCGTAGTGAGGCTGATCATGTCCTTTAGGAGTCTCTAGTGAAGAAGATGGATAGAATTGTATTTCATGACTCCTCAAGTGTGGATGTTATCTCTAGTTTGGATACTTCACCTTTGATGGGTAATGAACTTAAGAAGTGTGACTATACAAATCCTTTGTATGAGGGAATCTTCAATAGTGATGGTGATTGTGTCAAACTAGAGTAGAGTGTGAATTTGAACCTCCATGGATTGGAAAGCTTAACTCTATAGATTATCCATTGTTTGAAACTCTAAGTGTTGTGAGAGACCTTCGTCTTGATTGTGATGGTCCATCTTCTAGTAGTCCTAATCTTGATTGTGCGGGCTATAATAATGAAGAAGCTATTATGAGGACCTCCTTTGGGAGTTTATCTAGTGAGGGGGATTGTCTTGGAGGTGAATGTGTAGGTGAGGAGGTACCTCTTGAAGGATCGGTATGTTGGTCGTGAGCTTAGGGGTCATAGGAAATTTAATTGCTACATCTTATATGTTCCATGTCCTATTAAATCTCTTTGCTTGTTCTTGTGGTGAGAGCACTTTCTTGTTGAGTCAAGTACTTGTTGTTTCATTGAGAGACGTGAGCTTTTTGATTGGTATTGATACTTGGCTCTATCATAAGAGTGTGTTTTCCACACTTTTGACATTAACCTACTCTTGTAGTGGGAAGCTTTGTTTGTGCTTGTTTTTGAATGTAGGCTTTGATGG
This sequence comes from Petunia x hybrida, assembly GCA_037355625.1. Taxonomy (NCBI): domain Eukaryota; kingdom Viridiplantae; phylum Streptophyta; class Magnoliopsida; order Solanales; family Solanaceae; genus Petunia; species Petunia x hybrida. The sequence goes on along the minus strand of JBBBVM010000701.1, from coordinate 78,080 downwards.
TTTGATTTCGAAGACGAAATCTTCTCAAAAAGGGAAGGATGATGCGGGGCAAATCGGGCCAAGACATCAACCATCAAGAGCCAAGACTTGAGAGCACAAAGAAGACATGTCAAGGGCTCCTGAAGCGACTTGAAGATCATGCATTGGAGCACTATGGAAGGAGGACTGTCTAGGCTATAAGGACGAGCGTCCGAGGCACAATTAGAGGCGCCTCAAGAGCCTGTAGGAAGAGGTGAAGCGCCTACTCAGAAAGGCGGACCGCCTACACAATGTGCAAGTCTCTGGATTTTAAAGAGGCGGACCACCCATTAAAAGAGGCGGACCGCCTACTATGCAGCCACCCTAAGAAGAGCTGAAACAAGTAGAGCGCCTAGAGGGGTGGGCGGACCGCCTACCCCCTTTGACAGCATGACCGGATTTTCTATATTTTTGTGTGTAATTCCGACTATAGCACTGTGTGGCCTTATTTGTTTAAACACACTTTGGAGGTATTTTAGATCTTTCATTACGCATAGAAGAAGACTATAAAAGTATTCCTTAGGCTTTCATTTCATTACCTACCTAGCTTTGAATATTGAGAATAGGAGAATTAAAGAGAGGCAAGGCCTTCTTTAAAGTAGCTTGAAGCTTCATGTATCCCTTAGCTTGGAACCATGTGGATTCCATCCTAGTATAACTCCTTGATTAGGTCAAGTTTTTTTCCTCTCTTTGGATATTCAATTCATGTTTGAATCGTTTATCTGTTCTTTCTTCTATTTCCGTTCTTTCGCTATTTGAATTTCTTCCTATCCCTTTTAATTGCTTCCGCTTGTATCGTTTATTTGCTTCCTCTAGTTTACCCCCGCATCAATTTGGTGGTGTGTCATAACAAGGTTCACGAACAAGGTCAACGATAATATCTTCACTAAAGAAAGGTTCAATAAAAACCGGGCTCACATCATAATGTGGCTTTGAATCTCTCTCAACTGGTGGTTCACATTCACACACAAGTTGACCAACCGACTCTACACTAGTTTCAAACACATTGTAATCATACAATTCATCAACTAGTGTTGAGTTATCATAAAGACTATCACAAGACAAGGAAGTAACATGCTCATAGAAAGAAGAACTAGCACTTACATTTGAGTTGCAATCTTGCTCACTCAATGCACTTGAAGTATCACGGCTAGCTCCTCCACTTTGTAGCTCACATTGAGAATCTTCTTCACATTGCCTTTCCATCTTGGAACATGATAGAGGCTCCATCAGTTTGCCTCCAAGAATACCTACACAAGAATTCAAACAAATAGAAGAAAAAGATAGAGGGTTAAGGTTAGAATAAAGGGTGCCGTCACTCTCCATGATTCTTTTTCCCTCTCTTTTTTCCCTCATTTTTTATTCAAGGGCGGGTGTAGATTAAGGTGGTGACAACCGACTCTCATCACTTAACACAACCTCTCCTTTTTCCACTCGAGAGTTGTCACCGGTTGCTCTCTTACTGCTCTCTATGTTTTGTCTCTCATATTCGGAAGAGTTGGGACGAGGCCCAAGAACACCCATAGCCGGAGTAGGTGGACTCTTTACATCAACCCGGAATCTAGGACTTGGAGACTCATCACTTGATGTCTCCTTCTTCTTTGTTGGTGAACCACTTGGCTTTGGAGCTTGTGATTTCGGGTTCACCTCGTTGACAGTTGTCAACCCTTTACTCGCACTTGTCACACCATTTCTTGTGATTGCAGGACTCCTTATTGCATATTTTTACCCATGGAATGAAGTTCTCGCTCCTTGCTCCTTTGCATAGCCAAAGAAGGTGCACTATTAGGCAATTGGCCTCTTGCCCGATAAGGTACAATGTCATAAACCCTTTGACCCATGCCTACAAGATACGCATCCTTCATAATACTATACCGCACCTTCTTTTCATGCAACCATGGCTTACCTAGCTATATATCAACATGTTGCATGGGATACACATCACACCATACATAACCCTTGTAGTTCCTATGAGATAGGCGCACCCGAGCTTCCTTGGAGACCCACACTCCATCACACTCATAAGGATGCTCTAGCGCATGGCATGGTATCCTTAACTCATCAACCAAAAAAGATGCTAATGCAATTGGCATCGGTATCACATGAGCAAATACCCTTCATACCCATTGACCTCAACAACGAACCTACGTCTACCTAAGTTTCGTAGAGATGCATCCAAGAGAGAACTTGAATATCCACGAGTATCAACACCAACAACATGGGTCTCCCTTATCCCTCCTCCACTAGAAACATTCTTAGTGTAACTTCCACTTCCCGTCACTCCAACATTAGAAGTGTTGTCGAAAGTCGAGGAAGGAACCTCACCATGGAACCCATAAGAATCCCTCGTCTTAGTTCCATTGGCAATAGCATAACTCCTACTACAACTATCTAGTCCCCTCACGACATTGATAGAATAATACAAGCCTCTTGTAGCAAGAGCAACACCATCTCTCAAACCACCATTCACATGGGAATTAGGAGCTTTGAGCCATTTAGCACAAGTAGGATAGGCAAGCTTCCCCTTTCCCATGGAACAACCACCACCTCCTCCCACACTAATGGAAGGACCTCTACTACTCCCTTGTTCATCATTAGAAACACCAAGAGAAGATGCACATGAATAATTCATATAGTCAACTTCATCATCAATTCTCTCTATATCACTATCAAAATTTTCATATTCATCACAAGAAGAGTAAGTAGGAACACTGTACCTGGAAGCGTCACCATCTTCGCATTCTTGACTAGAAGCGTTAGTGTCATGACCCAACCTAGGGTCGCGATGGAAGACCAACACTAAGTGTCAATCTTCACTAATCCTTCTAATAATCTGCTAGCCATGAATATAATTGATAAACGGAATAAGCATAGACCTAACTGATAAGAATTATGCAATGCAAAAAGCTGACAAGGTTAACATAAGCTGACATACATAACATACTGACATACCACATAGAGACATATCTACAGGCCTCTAAGAGTTTTGAACTGAATAAACAAAGGACGGGACAAGGCACCGCTATGCCCAAACTGGCTGACTGTACACATACCGAAAGATAAGTAACTCCGGGAGTAAGCGGAGTGACTCCAATACCTAATAGATGGCCTACTAACGTGGTCCAAGCATTGATCTATCTGCACCTGCGCGACATGAAAACGCAGTGCCCCAGAAAAGGGCGTGAGTACGATATGTACCAAGTATGTAAGGCATGAGCATATAATATATCATAGCTGAATGAAACTGTAAGGCTGGAATATAAATATGTAATATGAGCTGGAGCATAGCAATATAGCTGGAAATCTGAAGAACGTACTAAACATGCTCTAAATATAAACTGAAGTCTAGTTAAATCTGAAACTGAAGACTGAGCTGAACTATACTGATAAATAACTGTAATATGACTGATAACTGGTAACTTGAAACTGGAACTGATAACTGTCAACTGATCCTGACGCTAAGAACTGGTGGCTGATAACTGAGAACAGATAACTGGTACTGAGGTAAAACTGAACTATTATCTGAACTGGTACCTGTCTGGTGTTATGGGCTGTATCCCCCCAAATCAGGTAACTGAAAACCTGAACTAGCCTCATATATAATCATGCAGTGCATACTGTGGCTATATACGCGTATATAACAAACCTGGCGGGTGTGATGGGATATATTCCCCCCCAGTCAGTAATATTTAGTCTCTCTGTTCAGAGTGTGTGAATGACACCCGGTCACACGAGGTGTTCCAACTCCCGCCTGAACCAGAGGGGTTCTATCCCCCAGACGGGTAGTATCACACGTGACCAGACTATGTGTCCAGTGTCCAGCCTTTTTGGGGGACTCCAAATCACACATAATATGATCACAATGTAAGCATAAGCATGTATGAGGCATAACACATGTGGAAGCAATAGATATGGACTCAAAGGAATGATAAGAAATCTATTGATAGAATTATAGACATAACCTAGAACTCAGAATTTGTCCAACTCATTGAATTTCTATAAAAATTTCGGCAGAGTTTTCCCTGAAACTAGATGATCCGCAAAAATAGAACCAGCACTATACTATACACTGAAATGGATATCCGGATAAACTGATAACATAAACATGTTAAACAGATTACAAGATGAGACGACTGGATGACATAACAAATCCGCAGATAGAATGTCGGGCCAGCACCACTATCCTGCCTTTCGACCTAATTTGCAGAGCATAGATCAAAGTTATAGACTTTGTAGTCTTCATGAAAGTTGTAGATATATGTCTTAGGATTCTGGTGATTCTTAAATTATCTAAATATCAATTTTGTACAAGGAGTTATGATCAATATACTAACAGTTGTCCAAAGATCAAAATGATTTTCCAGATTTTGAAACGTTTTGTCTTGCTGATTCAGACATCTTTCACCTCGGATTTTAGTACCAAATTAAGTATATACAAGGTTTCCTTGATACCATACAAGTTTCTTACAAGAAACACAAAGTTTAGAACTAAGAAAAGCTTCAAAAGCTAAAAGATACATGCCTTGCTAAAAGAAAGGTTTAGGCTTACATACTTTTGATGTTTCTTGCTTCTCAACCTTGTTTCCCTTGAATTCAATACCTTCTAAAGCTTAAACAAGCTATAATACAGCATTTGGGTACTTTACTTAGCCATGAAGTAATTCTAAAACTCAAACTATAGACGAAATTGAAGGTAGCATAACGTTACCTTAATCGCGTAGAGCATTTTGACTCAATCCGTCTTCAATTTCGAGTTAAGATTGGCGTCTTTCCTTCAAAATCATAAAAGTTGCTTAAAACTTAATGAGAGCACTGTTTCTCTCTATAGATTTCTTGAAATAACGAGATATGAGAGGATTTTTCCTTTTATACTTGAAATATTTCAGTTTTAGTCCTCTTTTGCGGTTATGTCCCTTTTTCTGGCCTGATTTCTGATGGTCATATCTTTTTATCTATAAGTTGTATGAACAAACCGTCAAAAGTGTTTGAAACTACACTACAAGATCTTCTATTTGGTATATGAAATTTCCCCAAAAGACCTCATACAAGGCAATTCTTTAGTCGGTTTTTCCGCAACTTAAATCTGATTTTTCTCAAATTTTATATTCAACATATAAACATCATATATGGTCATTTTATGACTTTAAACTCACTTAAATAATTCTTAGCATGTCATTAGAATGATATACGTCACTTTGGGCATACGGGGCGTAACAATCTTCCCCCGTTAGGAACATTTGTCCTCGAATGTTAAAGGAAGTATGTAGAAGCATTAAGCAACGATCTGTTACATACTTGAAGTAGTGAAGAGATGTGGATATTTGGCTCTTATGTCATTTTCAGCTTCCCAAGTTATTTCTTCTACATTATTGCTTTGCTATAGCATCTTAACTAAAGGAATGTCTTTCGTCCTTAGTCGACGAATCTACCTATCCAAAATTGAAACTGGCACCTCTTCATCAGTTAATTTCTCTGTGATCTGAACATCATCTACTGGTACAACTCTAGAAGGATCTCCGATATATTTTCCGGAGCATGAAAACATGAAATACTGGATGGACTTCCTGAAGGTCTGCTGGAAGGTCTAATTTGCAGGAAACATTCCCAACTCGCCTGATAACCTGATATAGATCAATGAATCTAGCGCTAAGCTTGCCATTCTTTCCAAATATCATAACGCCTTTCACAGGTGATAGTTTTAGGAATACCTAATTGCCAATCTGAAATTCTAAATCTCGACATCGGTTATCTGTATAGGACTTCTGTCTGCTCTGCGCTGCTAATAATCTTTCCCTAATCAACTTGACTTTATCAACTGCTTGTTGGATTTATTCTGGACCTATCAATTGAGACTTTCCAACCTCAAACTATCCGATAGGAGACCTGTATTTGCACTCATACAAAGTTTAATTTGGTGCCATCTGTATGCTAGAATGATAGCTATTATTATACACAAACTCTATCAACACTAGATGATCACTCTAGTTGCCTCTAAAATCTAACACACAAGCTCTAAGCATATCTTCTAACGTCTGAATGGTCTGCTCAACCTGTCCATCTGTCTGGGGATGAAATGTTGTACTCAGATTCACCTGTGTCCCTAAACTTGTCTGGAACGATCACCAGAGAAAGTGGTATAAACTGTGCGCCCCTGTCTGAAATGATAGATACTGGAATACCATGTAGGCGCACTATCTCTCTGATATAAAGTCTAGCATAATCCTCCGCTTTGTATGTAGTTCTAATAGGCAAGAAATGATCTGATTTAGTAAGCCTGTTAACCATAACCCAAATAGAGTCATACCTACTCCGTGTGCGGGGCAAGCCTGTAATGAAGTCCATATTCACGGCTTCACATTTCCATGGTGGAATCTCGATTTCCTATAACAAGCCACTAGGTTTTTTATGCTCGACTTTAACCTACTGGCAGTTAGGACACTGAGCCACAAACTCTGCTATGTCACGCTTCATTCCATCCCAACAATAAATCTGCTTAAGATCATGGCACATCTTAGTCGAACCTGGATGAACATTCTATCTGGAATAATATGCCTCAGACATAATCTATCCACCTAAATCTACAACATCAGGAACACAAAGTCTATCTTTATACATGAGAACCCCGTCACTAGTAACACTGTATGGTGATTTCGGTTTTCTTCTGGCTACTGTCTGTATTCAACTAGAATTGGATCCTCACACTGACGCTGTTTTACTTCTGTCACTAGGCAAATAGTGGCTGCGTTCTGAACTATAACTCCTGCATCTTCTGAATCTATTAAACTGATTCCCATACTGGCCAAGTGGTGGAGTGTATGAGCTAACTCTCTTTTCTGTGGCTGTAAATAAGACATACTACCCATAGACTTACGACTAAGGGCATCAACAACAACATTCGCTTTACCCAGATGATAAAGTATGTCTACGTCATAGTCCTTCAGCAACTCTAGCCACCGTCTCTATCGTAGGTTTAGCTCTTTCTACTTAAATATGTACTGGAGGCTCTTGTAGTCTGTATAAATATCAACATGAACCCCGTACAAATAATGTCTCAAAATCTTTAATGCATGAATGACCACTGCAAGCGCCAGAGAATGGGTAGGGTAGTTCTGCTTGTGCTTTTTCAGCTGCCTAAAAGCATAGGCAATTACTCTTCCGTGTTGCATCAAAACTCAACCAAGACCAATTCAAGAAGCGTCACAGTAAATGACATAGTGCTCAGATCTCTCTGGAAGTGTAAGTATTGGAGCTGTATCAACCTGTTCTTTAGTTCTTGAAAGCTATGCTCGCAAGAATCAGACCACTCAAATTTAGCTATTTTCTGTGTCAATTTGGTCAGTTGAGCTACAATGGAGGAAAAACCCTCTACGAACCTTCTTAATAACCTGCCAAACCCAAAAAACTACGTACTTCAGTTGGCGTCGTAGGTCTCGGCCAATTCTTCACAGTCTCGATCTTCTGGCCATCTACTTTAATTCCTTCTGCTGAAACTATATGGCCAAAAAATACCACTGAATCTATCCAGAATTCAAACTTTGAGAACTTAGCATATAATTGCTGGTCCCAAAGAGCACCCATACTGTGCGTAGGTGCTCTGCATGCTCTGATTCAGACTTTGAATAGATGAGAATACCATCAATAAATATAATCATAAATAAATCTAGCTAAGGCCTGAATACGTTGTTCATTAGATCCATAAATACTGCAGAGGCATTAGTGAGTCTAAACGACGTCACTAAAAACTCATAATGACCATACCTAATACTGAATGCATCTTAGGTGTATCATATTCTCTGATTCTAACCTGACAATAGCCTGATCGCAGATCTATCTTGGAGAAGCACTTGGCACCCTGGAGCTGGTCGAACAAGACATCAATCCTAGGCAGAGGGTATTTATTCTTGATTGTGACTTTATTCACCTGTCTGTAATCTATGCACATGCATAGAGAGCCGTCTTTCTTTTTCACAAATAATAACGGGGCTCCACACAGGGAAATGCTGGGTCTAATGAGGCCTTTATCTAACAAATCCTTCAGTTGCTCCTTAAGTTCTTTCAGTTATAAAGGTGCCATTCTGAAAAACATGCCCTTGATGGCGTGCTGGTACTGAGGAAGCAATTGCTGATCTAGCTGGCTGGGCTACACAACTACCACCCCCAGTCGGGCAACCTCTCCTGAAATGGCCTGCCTTTTGACAAATAAAACGAGTATCAACTCCTAAATTACATGGTCCAAGTGGCGTTTACCACCATCTGGACATCTGGGATATGTCTGACCGGCCTGTACAGAAGTACCGCGACGCTTAAATCCTGAAGTCTGTGATGCGTGACTAGATCTAGATTGAAGAGGTCTATCAGATCTCAGGCCACGGGACTCTTGAAGTATACTATCTGGTGGCTGTCTAACACTCTACTGCCTACTGACTCCAGATGTCTCTCTAAATGAACAAGACAATCTTCCCCACTTATGTAACGCTCTATCCCTGTCGGCTCTATGTTTCTACTTCCTCTCTTCAAGTAATAAAGCAAATGCCTGAATTCGTGATATGATTATACTTGGCTGCATAGCAACAGTCATATACCCATTCACGAGGCGTAGACCTAGTCACAGTACATACCTGTGAATTCTATCCTCCTTACTGGCTACCACAGTAGGGTCAAACCTTGCTAAGAAATTAAAGCGATAATAATACTCTTCTACACTCAAACTTCCCTGTATCAAGGTAAGGAATTAATCAGCACATGCTCTCTGTGTCTTTATAGGCATATAAAGAGGAAAGAAGGTATCCAAGAATTCCTACCAAGCCGCCGGAGTAGCATGAGGCCCTCTAGATAGCTCCCATGTCTGATATCACCCTGCTGCTAGGTCATGCAATCTGAATGCAGCCAACTCTACTAACTCTGTGTCTGACACGTGCATGATCCTCAATACCCTAGTTATCCTCACTAGAAAATCTTCAGGATCCTCTCCTGTACGATATCCAGTAAAGACTGTAGGCTCTAGCCTGATAAAATCATTATCCTGGATCCAACATCTCCCTGGGCATCTGTACTGTGCTGTCTAGTCTGAGCAATAACAACACTGTTCAATTATCTGATGGCTTCTCTCATTTCCTGCCCCTTACTGTTGGATAGAGGAGCTGGAGGTACAGTAGTTGCGGTACCTCTAATATCACCCTGAACTGAAAATATCCGTGAGGCCTCAGATGGAGCCTCAGGTCTGAACTCCTCACTCTCATCCACCTCAGGTGGCACTCTACTACAACTACTAGTACCCTGGCCGGCAATAGCCTTGCCCTTCTGGGCAGCTGTTAGTTTCTTCGGCGGCATCACTTTTCTGAAAATAGTATTATTAGAGGAATGAATTCTATAATCATGGCTCTATCGCACGATCTAGAGAAGAAAGAAAGACAATGTCCTGAAGTGCCTTGTAGCCTCCTGTTCAAAAGTATGGCGCGCAACATACTCATGAGCAAGACTCTACTAGACACGGCCTGTAGACACCCTACGACTGAACTGCTCTGATACTACTTTTGTCACGACCCAACCTAGGGTCGCGACGGAAGACCAACACTAAGTGTCGATCTTCACTAATCCTTCTGATAATCTACTAACCACGAATATCTGATTAACGGAATAAGCATAAACCTAACTAATAAGAATTATGCAATGCAAAAAGCTGACAAGGCTAACATAAGGTGACATACATAACATACTGACATACCACACAGGGACATATCTACAGGCCTCTAAGAGTTCTGAACTAAATATACAAAGGACGGAACAAGGCCCTGCTATACCCAAACTTGCTGACTGTACACATACCAAAATATAAGTAACTCCGGGAGTAAGCGGAGTGACTACAATAGCTGATAGATGGCCTAATAACGTGGTCCAAGCATTGATCTATCTGCACCTGCGCGGCATAAAAATGCAGCACCCCAGAAAACGGCGTGAGTACGATATGTACCAAGTATATATGGCATGAGCATATAATATATCATAGCTGAATGAAACTGTAAGGCTGGAATATAAATATGCAATATGAGCTGGACCATAGCAATATAGCTGGAAATATGAAGAATTTACTAAACATGCTCTAAATATAAACTAAAGTCTAGCTGAATCTAAAACTGAAGACTAAGCTAAACTATACAGATAAATAACTGTAATATGACTGATAACTGGTAACTTGAAACTTGAACTGATAACTGTCAACTGATCCTGACGCTAAGAACTGGTGGCTGATAACTAAGAACTGATAACTTCTGAACTGTTATTTGAACTCGTACCTGTCTGGTGTTATGTGCTATATCCCCCCAAATCAGGTAACTGAACATCTGAACTAGTACCTATCTGGTGTTATAGGCTGTATCCCCCCAAATTAGGTAACTGAAAACCTGAACTAGCCTCATGTATAATCATGCAGTGCATACTGTGGCTATATACGCGTATATAACAAACCTGGTGGGTGTTATGGCCTGTATTTCCCCCATCCTATAATATCTAGTTTCTCTGGTCAGAGTGTGTGAGTGACACCAGGTCACACTAGGTGTTTCAACTCCCGCCTGAACAAGAGGGGCTGTATCCCCCAGACGGGTAGTATCACACGCGACCGGACTGTGTGTCCAATGTCCAGCCTCTATGGGTGACTCCAAATCACACATAACATGATCACAATGTAAGCATAAGCATGTATGAGGCACAACACATGTGGAACCAATAGATATGGACTCAAAGGAATGATAAGAAAACTCTTGATAGAATTATAGACACAACCAACACTATAAAAAACTTCGGCAGAGTTTTCCCTGAAACTGGATGATCCACAAAAATAGAACCAACACTATACTATACACTGAAATGGATACCTGGATAAACTGATAACATAAACATGTTAAACGGATTACAAGATGAGACGACTGGATGACATAACAAATTCGCAGATAGAATGTCTGGACAATACCACTATCCTGCTTTTCCACCTAATTTCAGAGTGTAGATCAATGTTATAGACTTCATAGTCTGCATAAAAGTTGTAGATATATATCTTAGGATTCTGGGGATTCTTAAACCATCTAAATATCAATTTTTTACAAGGAGTTATTACCAATATACTAACAGTTGTACAAAGATCAAAATGATTTTCCAGATTTTGAAACGTTTTGTCTTGCTGATTCAGACGTCTTTCACCTTGGATTTTAGTACCAAATAAGTATATACAAGGTTTTGTTGATACCATACAAGTTTCTCACAAGAAACACTAAGTTTAGAACTAAGAAAAGCTTCAAAAGCTAAAAGTTACATGCCTTGTCAAAAGAAAGGTTTAGCCTTACATACCTTTGATGTTTCATTCTTCTCAACCTTGTTTCCCTTGAATTCAATACCTTTTAAAGTTTAAACAAGCTATAATACAGTATTTAGGTATTTTACTTAGCTATGAAGTAATTCTAAAACTCAAACTATAGACGAAATCGAAGGTAGCATAACGTTACCTTAATCGTGTAGAGGGTTTTGACGCAATCCGTCTTCAATTTCGAGTTAATATTGGCGTCCTTCCTTCAAAATCATAAAAGTTGCTTCAAACTTAATGAGAGCACTGTTTTTCTCTTTAGATTTCTTGAAATAACGAGATATGAGAGGATTTGTTTCCTTTTATACTTAAAACATTTCAGTTTTAGTCCTCTTTTGCTCTTATGTCTCTTTTTCTGGCCTCACTTCTGATGCTCATTTCTTTTTATCTATATGTTGTATGAAAAAACTGTTAAAAGTGTTGGAAACTAGACTACAAGACCTTCAATTTGGTATATGCTATGTCCCCAAAAGACCTCATATAATACACATAATTAATTGCTGAAAAAGCTTCATTACAAAGGCAATTCCTTAGTCGGTTTTTCCGCAACTTAAATCCGATTTTTCCCAAACTTTATATTCAACATATAAACATCATATATGGTCATTTTATGACTTTAAACTCACTTAAATTATTCTTAACATGTCATTAGAATGATATACGTAACATTAGGCATACGGGGTGCAACAATAAGGATCATTACATTCATCATCATAAGCTTCATAGTTTTCATTAACCTCACGATCATCATAGTGAACCGCTTCATCACCATAGGAGGCATGGTTTCCCGAATCGTCATAGTAATCTCCTTTAACATCATTGTTGGAACCACAGTCTCTATCATCTCCATACGAGTCATAACAACTCGCATCATCCCTACATGAGTCATGACCTCCACAGTCATCATTCGACATAGTTGCACCAGTAAGAGAAAGAACCTCACAAAATTCACTCCCTCACGTGTATCACTCAATACATGAACACTCAAGGGCAAGGCCTTAATCGATTAGAAACCACAGTGATCACAACTAGTATATCCAAGTATTGGTTCGGAATGGAGTAAATGGGACTCTATGGACGGGCGGTTATTTTAAGTGCGCACTTGAGGCCAAAGAAAGCTCTACGACTCTTCTTTGAATCCTAATCTCCTCTACGTATGAATATCCTAATACGCTCAAGAGTAAGCGTCAATGGAGTAGGATAATTACCCAAGAAACACTAACCAAGAAGCCTGGAGGCAAAGAACAAGTGAAAACCTACAAAAAAACTACCCGAAAGTAGGCAACAGGGGGAGGTGCTCCGCCTACCAAAGTCTAGAGAAGGACTTTTGCTGAGGCGGTCCGCCTATATCTTGAGGCGGTCTGCCTAAAGCTGAATATGCAGCTTTTCAACAACGGGTTTTTAGCTCGTTTTGCACCCAAATTCCAAACGGTTTCAACTTGCTTTTGCAATACGAAGGTACCCAAAGGTGGTTTTTATGAATCTAAAGAATTCCCAATAGTTTTTACATCCAAACAAGCAACAACAAGCTTCGATTAATGTTTGAAGCGATTTCAAGGGTTTTCATTATTTTGGGATTTCAATCTTCGAATTTTCAATCCGTAACACCAAAATGTGATAGGAGGGTTCCAAATAAACGGGAATACATCATAGATCAATCCCCAATACTTTTCAATAAATGGGGATCCCGTTTCAATATTAAAATCTCAATTTTTTTGTATTTTTCAATTTTTCACTTTTTTTGTTTCTTTTTCTTTACAAGAACAATAAGAATGCAAAAAATAAATAAAAAAGAAGATAAAATTGCATGATCGAGGGTTGTAAGAACAAAACCTATCCGTGCTCTGATATCAAACTGATGTGAGGTAAACTAGTGGAAACAAATAAACGATACAAGCGAAAGCAATTAAAAGAGATAGCAAGAAATTCAAAGAGGAGAAGAACAGAAATAGAAGAAAGAACGGATAAACGATTCAAACATGAATTGAATATCCAAAGAGAGGAAAAAAATTTGAACGTAATCAAGAATTCATACTAGGATGAGATCCACATGGTTCCAAGCTCTTTAAAGAAGGCATTGCCTCTCTTCAATTCTCCTATTCTCAATATTCAAAGCAAGCTAGGTATTGAAATGAAAGCCTAAGGAAGACTTTTATAGTCTTCTTCTATGCATAATGAAAGGTCTAAAATACCCTCCAAAGTAGGTTTAAACAAATAAGGCCATGCAAGGCTATAGTTGGAATTACACACAAAAATATAGGGAATCCTGTCATGCTGTCGAAGGGGGTAGGCGGTCCGCCATCCCTCTAGGCGCTCCACCTATTTCAGCTCTTTTAAGGGTGGCTGCAGCCTATTTTAATGGGCGGTCCGCCTCTTTTAAATCCAGTGACTTGCACATTGTGTAGGCGGTCCGCCTCTTTGAGTAGGCGTTGTGCTTCTTCCTGTAGCCTCTTGAGGCGCCTCAAATTGTGCCTCCAACGCTTCTCCTTGTAGTCTAGACGGTCCTCCTTCCATGGTACTCCGATGCATGATCTTCAAATCGGTTCTGTGGCTGTTAGCTTGTCCTCTTTGTGCTCTCAAGCTTGGCTCTTGATGGTTGGTGTCTTGACCTGATTTTCCCCGCATCACTTGGCCTATTCAAAGACTTACGACCAAGTGCGACAAGTATTACTTTTTGCCAATACTTGAAGGAATAAGTGTTGAATAGCATAGAGATATAAAGGAAAGTCTTGCCCCCAATCTAAAAACTTGACTGGGGTATTTCCATCCGAATTTTTTTCAGTAAACCTTAAGGGGGGCATTTTTGCAAAATATCTGTTAGTGCAGACAAAAAGACAAACCATTTGTTCCCGTAGCATATTTCTGCAAATCAGCTCTTTACGTTATGGGGCAATACGTCATATATTTTTATAAGTCTATATTTGATGTTTAGAAAACATAATACTCCATCCATTATTTTGGATAATGTACTGCATCTTATTGTCTTCCACGGAAGGTTTATGTCTTAAAGAATTATGATTGTAAGAAAATTGTAAAAAGTTATACACAAGTACTTGAACTCATTCAGCGGTGAGGAAGATAAGAAGAACAAAGTTATGGACTATCAAAAATGAAGTATTTGGCTTGATAAGGATTACTACAGAGGATTGAAGTGGAAATAGCCGTACATGAGCCAACATTTTTGCTTGAATCGATTATGCATGAAGATAATTTATCATATAAATTAGGTCAACATGTATGTATATGTTTTTCATGAAGTTTTAAAGATAGGATTGATTATTTTAATGTCATATATACTTGGCGCTAGCCTACTTTCATTTGACAAGTAGAAGTTGTTACTATAAAATTTCTTTTTAATCTATTTATAGATTTATTCATGTTTGTCTACTAATTACTTAAAAAAATTATGTTAAAATTAGATGCCTATGTCTGCTTAGTTTTTAAATGGTCAAATTAGACGATGCTTCATAGAGAAGCTAGACAGAGAGACGGAAAAGCAAATGGAGTAAAGCGAAATAAGGGTTGTCAACAACATAAACACCATACAGACAAGGCAGAGGGCATGAATCACAAGTTTAAAATCCTCTCCTAAGTAGATGGATGCATAATTTTCGAAGGCTGCGTAACTCATGCTATTAAAAAATTGGTGGATGTTAATAATTGTTTTTAAAAAATCATAAATGTATTGTTAGTAACAATTTCCTTCTATGATTGTGTTAAGAAAATAACTTGCCATGATTAATCTCTTTTTATGATTCTTTTTAAGGTTGTTTGCATCATAATTATAAAGACATTTATTCATTTAAAAGTATTTCAATGATTATATGATTTAATTTCATTCCATTTTATTCCTTTAATTTCATAAAGACAATTAGGAATTCAATGTTGCCCGTGCATATATATAACAATTTGGTTATGATTAACATTCATTTATATTTTTCCCGCATCGCGCGGGTACTATACTAGTAAGCATTTAATATTCTTTGCCACCTACACATCATTCCATACATATATATTTGTATACATACGTGCCTAGGTGGTGTGTTCTGAGCCTTCCATTCTTCAGATCCAACAGTTGACATAATTTTGCACATTTTATTATTTACAATCCAACCCCCCACAGCAGAAACCTTAATCACTCTTCCCCTTTCCCACTCTAACAAATTAGCCGCCCTTATCACTCTCTCTCTCCCCTTCTTCCCTAAAATCGTCCCGATACACCCCTTACTACCTGACCCCGCTGACTCCGCATCCTTTCTCTCGTCATCTCACATAAAAAAGGAAGACAATTATCTCCCTCTTTATCTCATTGTCTCTCAAGACTGAAAAAGGAAATAAGGAATTTGGACACAAACTATCCAAGTCAGAGGCGTACAAGCAAAAATCTTCATCAGGAATTCCTTTGAATCTAGACGAATCAAGCAGAAATGGGTAAAACTTTTCGTGTTTCCTATTCTCTTTCTTTTGTTTTTACTTATGTGTTTTTGTTCATAGTTTTCAATCTATGCCTATGCGTCTGCTTGAGAATTTCTTTTAATCGTGTCGATCCCTTAATGTTTGTGACGGATTGTGTTAATATCCTTAAAATCGAGTCATTGCACGATCGTTTGGAGAGTTTGAATTAATTGAGCATCAGTTATAATTCTTGTGCTCAAGATCATGTCCTGTTATCGCCTTATGAATATGAATCCAACTAGTAATTAATGTTAATTCCCCTGAATTGAGTTCGATGTGTCTGACTGTTTATGGAATTTACTGGCCAATACCTCTGTTTCTAGTTTAGTATACAATATTGTGGCTTTTGCTACTAGTTATAGGTACATACATACCCATGCATATGTATTTTATCTAATTTCTTAAAACAATGGAAAAGAAGCATGTTATCTGTTGATACACTCCGCTTTTTCTATACAAATTATAGTTCTTCGTGTGCTCTTGATCAGTTTCAATGTGCTATAAGGGAAGAGCATATGTCAATTTGAATTTTAAAATCCTAGAATGCTTATGTATTAGGCGTATGTATCAGTCCAATTATAAGGAAGAACACATTACAATGCAAAGTAATATGTGAACAGGATTCTTTGAATTCAAGTTTGTAAAAAAAAAAAAGACAGGTATACTGTAAATTCGAAATTTAAGGCGATTGGTTTATTTTAGGAAGTGCACCGTTTGTGACATTCCTGTGATTCTGAATATTGATTTGCCTAACTAATTCTTTTCTTATACCCTTTTACTAAATCTTTTTTCCTTTCCCATCTCTAATTTGAAAACATACAACACCCTAACTGCTACTATAAAAATCAGACCCTCCCCACTTTTATGACAGACTGAATACACTCCTACAGACTGTCTCTTTCTCCTCTCTCTTTCTTTATTGAAAAATCACATCTCTCTCTACTCTTACACGCTGAAATGCTTAGAGCATAATCTTCCTCAGATTAATTTCTTCTTTGAAAACTGCTTGCCGGTTGTTAGCCAAGGCACGACTGGAGATATCATTGGCCTTGATTTGTTGTTAGTTCATCACTTTACTTCTCCTTTAAGGTATTGATTTGCTGTTAGTATCTTGATTTACTACTCCTTTAAAGTACTGCTAGAAAACTGATGTATGAACCTTTTCACTCTCATGTTTTAGTATGGATTGTTGTAGTTGCATAGCCAATACATGTTGAAAACTCTGTGACTGTTTGGGTCTATATAGACCACTACTAATCTGTAGTTAAAGCTACGAAATAAAATTATCGTAAAAAAAAATTAGTTAAAATTAGGGCAATATTCAATAATAATATTCAGCAAACGATTACAATATTTATAGGGACTTGTACTAAGACAGGTGTCCTTCTTCTTGTACCCTATGCTAGTTACTGCCAATATACTAAACAACAACAATAAAAAACCCAGTGTATTCCAACGTGTAGGGTCTGGGGAGAGTGAGATGTACACAGACAGACCGTACCCCCACCAAGGTGGAGAGACTGTTTCCGGAAGACCCTTAGCTAGAGAGGAATAGCAATAAGAATAACAAATAACAAGATACATCATGATGTAATATAATAGCAGATAACGATGCAAACACTAAATATACCTAAGTGGACAAAATAAGCACGATGTACAAATATAGATGGAATAGATATAGCAAATATGCATGACCCCATACCAATGCTGATATAACCTATAACTCCTAACTACCAATATACTAAAGTAATAGAAAAACAATTTATGGGATTGAGTAGTCTACTATGAGACTTTAGATAGCCCAAATTAACTACTTAAAACTTAGACTCTCATAACTAATTAAATAACTCATATTCCAAAAATTTCCAATTTCTTGATTTTAAACCCTAAAAATCTGATCTTGCAACATTCCATCTCCCTTTGAGAACCTTAATTTCAAGGTTCAAAATCCAAAAATTGGGACTTTAAAAACTCATAATCTTCCCACATCTCCTCCTCCTCTAGTAAATTGGCCCATTTGACGAGAAGTTGGACGTCCATTCGCCGATCCATTATAGCTTCTGGCTCTGTAATAATCCGGCCATCATCATTTCATAATGGTGGATCCTTTGAAGGTACAATCTTTTCTCCCACCTTCTTCTTAAGTTGCGACACATGAAAACGGGGTAAATTCTTGAGCCCTCTGGTAATTTCAGTTTGTATGCAATCGCACCAATCTTTGTTGTTATTTGATATGGACCAAAATGCCTTGCTGATAACTTGAGGTTTTTTCTGATGTCGACTAAAACTTGACGATAAGGCTGTAGTTTTAGGTAAACCCAGTCTTCTTCTTCAAATGCCTTTTCAATCCTTTCTGAGTCTGCATATTGCTTCATCCTTGCTTGTGCCTTTGTGAGATTATCCTATAGAAGCTTGTTCATTTAGCTATCTCTCTTTCACAACTTGGTCTACTGATTCTAGTTTGGACTGATCAATTAGATCAAATGTGGGTTAGGGTGGCTCACACCCATAAAGAGCCTTAAAAGGAGACATGTTACTGGAGGAATGGTGGCTGGAATTATACCAAAACTCTGCTCCTGCAAGCCATTTGCTCCATTCTTTCGGTAGATGACCTGTCATACACCTCAAGTATATTTCAAGGCAGCGGTTAAGTCGCTCAGTTTGATCATCCATCTGGGAATGATAAGCTGTGCTAAGTGTAGACTGCACCTGTAAGCTCTTGAGGAGTTCCTTCCATAAGTTACTCACAAAGATGGGGTCCCTATCAAACATGATAGAGGTGGGAGTCCAATGCAATTTATAGACATTATCGATAAGCAGGTTAGAAATCTGTGTAGCTGTATAAAGATGGGAAAGGGGTAGGAAATGTGCATATTGGTGAATCTATCCACCATAACTAAAATCGCATCTTTCCTATTTGATTTAGGTAACCCCTTCATGAAGTCCATTGAGATATGCTCCCAAGCTCTACTTGGAAATGGTAAAGGCTGCAAGAGACCGGGGTAAGACACATTTTCATGTTTATTCCTTTGGCAAGTTTCGCATTCTTGAACTAATGTCTTCGCATCTTTCATCAAGGTTAGCTAATAAAACACTCCATTAGCTCTTTCTTGTGTAACATAAATGCCTGAGTCCGAGGGAGAAGTTGAGGAGGAGAGTGAGGAAGTTGAGGGTGAGGGAGAAGAGAGAGTGACGGAAGGGGATGATCCTAATATGTTCCTTGTGGTTCGCTGCATTTTGGGAACCATGGTGAGTGAAGAGAGGGAAGATGAACAAAGGGAAAACTTGTTCCATGCTCGGTGTAGAGTGAAGGGGCAAGTGTGTTCCATGATCATAGACTCGGGTAGTTGTGCGAATGTGGTGAGCCAATCCTTGGTCTCACAATTGAAATTGACTACCCAAAAGCACCCTAATCCCTACCGTTTGCCATGGTTGAGTGAGTGTGGGGAATTGAGGGTATTAAAGCAAGTCTTGATTAGGTTCAAGATTGGGAACTATCAAGATGAACACATGTTTGACGTGGTGCCAATGCAAGCATGCCACCTTTTATTTGGTAGGCCGTGGCAATACGACAAACAAGTGGTTCATGATGGCCGGGCCAACACTTACACGGTTAGACATGAGGGGAAGAAGTTTGTGCTCACACCCTTGTCCCCAAAGCAAGTAAGTGAAGACTATCGGCGCATGAAAGAGTTGAGGGACGCGGCTAAGGCCAATTCCCCGGTTGTGGCCAAACCTTTGGCCGAGACTCCACCATCTTCCACCGGTCGCATGTGTGCCATGATGCAACCGGGTGAGATCTTGAAAGGTAATGATGGCACCAAGATGCTCATATGCCTAGTGCACAAAGGTATGGTTTTAAATTCCGAAAGTGATTATTTATCTAACCCTAACCCTTTGCCTAGTGCCATTGAAAATGTTTTGAAGGTCTATGAGGACATGTTTCCGGAGGAGATGCCGGATGGATTACCTCCCCTGAAGGGTATTGAGCATCAAATTGACTTTGTCCCGGGATCTTAAATTTCCAACAAGCCGGCATATAGAAGCAATCCCGAGGACACGAGGGAGTTGCAAAAACAAATTGATGAATTGCTTACAAAGGGCTTGGTGAGGGAAAGCTTGAGTCCTTGTGCCGTGCCCGTGATCCTCGTTCCAAAGAAGGATGGCACTTGGAGGATGTGTGTGGATTGTCGAGCGGTCAACAAGATCACGGTAATGTATCGACATCCCATACCTCGTTTGGATGATATGTTGGATGAGCTTAGTGGTTCTAGTGTCTTTTCTAAAATAGACCTTAGGTCCGGCTACCATCAAATCCGGATGAAACCCGGGGATGAGTGAAAAAGCGCATTCAAGACCAAGTTTGGTCTATATGAATGGTTGGTGATACCCTTCGGCCTCTCCAACGCACCTAGCACTTTCATGAGATTAATGAACCACGTGCTTAAGCCATTCATCAACAAATTCGTGGTCGTCCACTTTGATGACATATTGATTTATAGCAAGTCAATAGACGACCATGTGGGCCACTTGAGTCAAGTGCTTGAAGTGCCACGAGCCGAAAAGCTCTATGCCAACTTTAAGAAGTGCGCCTTTTGTGTTGAAAAGGTTGTCTTTTTGGGCTTTGTTGTTAGTGCCAATGGTGTAGAAGTTGATGAGTCCAAAGTTGAAGCCATTAGAGATTGGCCAACTCCTTCCACCATTTCTCATGTGAGGAGTTTCCATGGCCTAGCTAGTTTCTATAGGCGCTTTGTTAGAGACTTTAGCACCATTGCCGCACCACTCATCGAGTTGGTGAAAAAAAGACAAGCCCTTTGTTTGGGGAGAGCCGCAAGAAAAGGCTTTCCAAGAATTGAAAAGTAGGCTAAGTACCGCCCCATTGTTGCAATTGCCCGACTTCGGGAAGGCTTTTGAGGTAGAATGTGATGCCTCGGGGGTGGGTATTGGGGGTGTTCTCATGCAAGAAGGGAAACCCGTTGCCTACTTTAGTGAGAAGTTGAAGGGCGCAACCTTGAATTACTCCACGTATGACAAGGAGTTGTATGCCCTAGTGAGAGCTTTGGCCCATTGGCAACACTATCTATGGCCTCGGGAATTCGTGATCAAGAGTGACCATGAGTCACTCAAGCATCTAAGAGGTCAAGAGAAGTTGAATAAGAGACATGCCAAGTGGGTGGAGTTTATTGAGTCCTTTCCCTATGTAATTCATTACAAGAAGGGTAAGGACAATGTTGTAGCCGATGCGCTTTCTAGGAAGTTCGCCCTTGCTACCACTCTAGCTTCTAGGCTCATGGGTTTTGAGAGTCTAAAATCTTTGTATGAGCATGACCCAAAGCTTAAGAGCATTCATGATGCTCTAGTGAGTGGGGAGAGGGTGGAAAAATATCAATGGGTAGATGGCTACATCTTCAAGAATGGGAGAGTGTGTGTCCCCGAGTCCTCTTGGAGGGATGTGCTAGTGCAAGAAGCACATTGCAGGGGCTTGATGGGTCACTTTGGGGTGGACAAGACTATGGCCATACTTAAAGAACAATTCCATTGGCCGAAAATGAGGCCTCTGGTGGAACGTTTTTGCAATGCTTGCTTGGATTGCAAGAAGGCCAAGTCTAAGTCCAACAACCATGGCTTGTACACTCCTTTGCCCGTACCTACTAGTCCGTGGGTTGATATCTCTATGGATTTTGTGATAGCTTTACCCCGGACTAGAGGAGGACACGATAGCATTTATGTTGTCGTTGATAGGTTCTCCAAGATGGCTCACTTCATTCCGTGCAAAAAAACTAATGATGCACAACATGTAGCTTCCTTGTTTATTGATAATGTCTTGAAATTGCATGGGGTGCCTCGCACCATTGTTAGTGATAGGGACTCCAAGTTCCTTAGCCATTTTTGGAAGTGTTTGTGGGGTGCTCTTGGCACCAAGTTACTTTTCTCCACGTCCCACCACCCTCAAACCGATGGGCAAACCGAGGTGGTGAACCGGACTTTGGGAGCTCTACTTAGAGCTATGACCAAAGGAAAGGCCGGGACTTGGATTGATAAGCTACCACTCATGGAGTTTGCATATAACCGAACTTTGCATCGTATGATTGGCATGACTCCTTTTGAGTGTGTTTATGGTTTTAACCCCTTGATTCCCCTTGATCTTACCCCTTTGCCAAGGGATGTGGTTGTTGATTTTGAAGGTAAAGCTCGGGCCAAGGCATTGCTTGAACTTCATGCCAAGGCGCGGAAGACTTTGGAGGAGGCCTATGAGAAGATAGCAACCAAGAAAAACAAAGGAAGAAAGAAGGTGGATTTCAAGAAGGGAGATTGGGTATGGGTGCACTTCCGCAAGGAAAGATTTCCAAATCATAGGAAGGGGAAGTTGGCACCAAGAGGAGATGGCCCTTTCCAAGTGTTGTCCAAGATCAACAACAATGCATATGTGATCGATTTGCCCTGTGAGTATAATGTTTCCACCACTTTCAATGTTAGTGACTTGACTTCTTTTGATGTAGGTAATGATACCTTGGAGGAGGACGTCTTAATTTCGAGGACGAAATCTTCTCAAGAAGGGGAGGATGATGCAACCCAAATTACATCGAGACCATTCACTCGAAGTCAAGCTAAGGGGATACAAGATACTCACCTACACTTGGTTTGGAAAGGCATGGATGTTGAGAGCTCCGGAACCACTTTGAAGATCATGCAATGGAGCACCATGGAAGGAGGACCACCTAGGACACTTGGAGAGGCTCAAGAGACACAAACGGAGACACCCCAAGAGGCTTCAGGAAGAGGCGGACCGCCTACCTGAAGAGGCGGACCGCCTAGAAGATGTGCACTCTCTGGATTTTGGGAGGGGCGGACCGCCTACCTCACAGAGGCGGACCGCCTCCTTTGCTGGTGGCCTCAGGATGTTGAAACAGGGTGGAGCGCCTACTAGGGGTGGGCGGACCGCCTACCCCTGTTGTGAACCCATCCGAATTTTGGTTATTTTGTGTGTGTAATTCCAACTTTGGCCCTAAGTGGCTTCTATTGTTTAAACCCACTTAGGGGTATTTTAGGCACTTCATTACAAGTTTGTAGAAGGCTATAAAAGCCTTCATTAGGTCTTGAACTCATTTTAACCAATCTTGAATGCAAAAACACAAGAGAAATACTCTCTATTGAAACCTTGATTCTTGGCTTGAATTTCAATTGGACGATTCCAAGTTGAACCTCAAACCTCCCCGACCATTCTATTTGCAAGGACCACGTGATTCTTGAGGATAGTTGCATAGTGTTAGGTGATTCTTTCCAATCGTTCGGGGTGTAACGGAACAAGTTCTCCGTTGCTACTCGACTTTAGTGTAAGTCTCGTCTCACTTTTATCTCTTTATCGCTTTCGTATTTTCGATTGCATCATTTGCGCTTACTCCATAGCCTGAGATCACATGCCCCAAGTACTCAATAGTGTGTTGAGCAAACATACACTTGGATCTCTTAGCAAATAGGTTGTGAGACACCAGTAACTCAAAAACAATCCTTAAATGCTGGACATGGTCTTCAACTGTGGCTCTTTACATATCGTCAAATAAAACTAATACGAACTTTCAAAGATAGGCTCTAAAAATATCGTGCATGAGAGCTTGAAATGTTTCCGGGGCATTAATTAAGCCAAAAGGCATAACTTTGAATTCCCAAAGGCCATGGTGGGTTTTGAATGCCGTCTTGTACTTCTCCATTTCCTCATCTGAATTTTATGATATCCTGACCTAAGGTCTAATTTATAGAAAATTTAGCCCCTTGTAACTTTTCAAGTGGGTCCTCTACCACGGGAATTGGAAATTTGTTCTTTATCGTAATATCATTAACTTACGATAATCAACACACAATTTCTATGACGAATCCTTCTTTCTGACCAATGTTACGGGTGATGCAAATGGGGAGCTACTAGGAACCACTGTTTTTGTGCCACCATTTCACTGACCATGTCCTCAATTGCATTCTTTTGATCGAATGAATACCTATACCGACGTTGATCCATTGGCTTAGCTCCAGGAATTAATTCAATGAAATGGTCACAAGGTCTTGCTAGATAAAAGGCCTTTAGGCTCAGAAAACACCTTCACAAACTGGCCATATATTGAGTGATACATGTGAATGAGTGAATTTGTGAGGTCCTTTTCTTTTCATTGTTGCAATATGTCCTCGGATGATGATTGTGGAGGTTATGACTCTTATAGAGATGATGGGAATTGCTATACTATGGTTCCTATGATGATGGTGGAAATTACTATGATGATTTGGGGAACTATGGCTCTTATGGTGATGAAGCGAGTCACTATGGTGATCATGGAGCTCGTGAAGTCTATGAGGCTTATGAGGATGAATATGATGACGAAAACTCCTATGCTTCTAGTCTTAGAGATCATGATAGTGACACTTCAAGGTATAATATTCCTACTTACTCTTCTTGTGATGAACTTGACAATGTAGATAGTGACATAGAGAGAATTGATGATGAAGCTTATTATAGAGATTGTTCATTTACATCTTCTTTTTGTGTTCTTAAAAATAAACAAGAGAGTAGTAGTGGTCTTTCTATTGGTTTGAGTAGAAGTGGTAATTATTCAATGAGAAAAAAAGAGTCTACATCTTCTAATTGTACTAAAAAGTTTAATATTTCTAATTCTTATGTGAAAGGCAACTTGCGGGCTAGAGTGAGAAAAAGTGCTACATGTACTACACTTGATTTTTCTTGAACTAACAATGCTTTGAGAACTATGTTTACACGGAATTATTTTACAGACAACCATGAGTGTGATGAAGTTTGTGTGGAGCAATTTTTGGAAGAATGAAAGAACTTCTTCCACACAATTTGTAAGGTTGGAGAGTGCTCTTGCGCTATGATCATTGATTATAAGAGTCATACTAATCTTGCAAGTGTTCCTTTGGTTGAGCAATTAAAGTTAGAAACATGTAGTCATCCCTTGCCTTATAGGTGGCCTTAGTTGATTGGAGATGGATTTGTGGTCATTACACAACAAGTGTGGGTAAAGTTCAAAATTGACAATTATCATGATCAAGTGCTAGGTGATGTGATGCCCATAAAAGGCCACTTGTTGTTGGGAAAACCATGGAAGCTTGCTAGAAATACCAAGTATAGTGAGAAGTTGGAAAAGTATGCTATCACTTTTGGGGACCAAAAGTTCATTCTTAACGCCTCTCCTCCAATGAAAACTAAAGAGTTTTACTTGAAAATGCTAGAAGTGGAAAGAAAGACAAAGGCAAAAGGGGTGAGGCAAAGGTTGGATGAAGGTTCTCAAGGAGAACAATTGAAGGTTGAGGTCAAGAGTACTCATACTCCCTCCAAATAGATTCTTGGCACATGTCCTAATCTGAATGAACTTGAGTGAGAAAATATTAAGAGGAGTAAGGGAGTGGCAAGTGAACACTCAAGAGTGGAAAAATGAGAGCTTGAAGTGAGGGAAGTGACTGAGTTGTCACAAGAAAAGAGAGAAGAGCTAGAAAACGCAATTTAATAAAAGAGGAACCATTGGTGGTGGCTTCATCAATTAATCTAAAAGCCTTTCCACTATGTCGAATTGTATTCGTTCGTTTCCATAACGACCACACTATAAAGGATGGTATCGTATGAAAAGCAGCCTTTATCCATGAACGTGGCCATTGTTTCAACAACTTGAAAAAAGCTTGCGTCAAGAAACAACCCTCCAAATTAATACCTGCAACCAAAGAAAAAATTTCCACAACCTCCACGCCACAGACTAGGGAAAAATAACTGTTCTCTAGTCTCAATATCAGGGCGCTCGTAACAAAAGCACCTAGATGAAAAGTTATAGCCCATACGTTACAATTCCTCATCTAAAAGAAGTTTAAAATTCCAAATCGTCCGCATCATGAATGAGATCTTGATACGCATCCCCTTAATCCAAATAAATTTAGCAAACACGAGCTTCCTGCCGTTATCTCAGACAAACTCCCATGCACATAAAACCAAAAATATCCTATTTGGAACGAGACTCCACCAAGCTTTATCCCTACAATTTTCATGTCTACCCACACACACATTCTCCAGTATATGATTAGCAATATCACTTGGTAGTAGCTGTTGTACAAGTGGATCCCACTGATTATCAATAATAACATCGTGTACCCTATTGTACCATAAATCACACTCAAAATGTATCGGCACAATAAAATACAACAGACCCAAACCTGTCCAATTATCATACCATAAATATGCAGACCCTTGTCTTGGCTGCCAAATTATTAAATGATCAACTGCATCTCTAGCTTGCAACATTTTTTTCCACACATAAGAGCCTCTTTTATAAGTTACAATAGAGGAAGGTAACTTCTTACAATACTTGTTCGCCATGAAAGTACGCCACAAAGAAGTCTTAGTTCTAAAATTCCACAAAAGTTTAGCAAATAAAGCATTAGAAACATCAAAGAGGGATCTAAAACCCATACCTCCTTCCTCCGGTGGTACACACAGGTGCTTCCAGGATGCCTAATGTCTAGACAATCCCTCCTGGGAATTTCCCTAAAAAAACTTGGCAAACATTCTATATAACTAATGAAGCACACAGTCAAGTGGATTCAAGGAAGACAACATATGAATAGGCATGCTCTGAAGCGCATGCTTAATGAGGATAGCTCTACCTCTAAAAAAAGCATCTTACCACTCCAACTATGAAATTTTGCAGCCATTTTCTCTACCAAATTTTTATAGTAAATCTCTTTCCTTCTACCATAAAAAATTGGGCAGCCTAAATAAGTAAAAGGAAAAGGAATTTTATGAATATGGATAATTATCTCAATTTTCTCAACATCTGCAGCTACTGAATTATGAAGAAAAATTGCAATTTTTTCTTTATTAATTTTTTGCCCCGAAGTATTTTTGAATGCAATTAATATGCCCATAATCAGGTGCAGGGAATGATCATCGGCTGAAGTAAAAAAAAATGGTGCCATCTGCATACGATAAATGATTAATATAGGGACTTCATTTAGGCATTTCATAGCCCTTGTAGAGACCATGACTATGCAAAGAATTCAACCCCTTCGAGAGCACCTCAGCCGTTATAATAAAAAACTTGGGAGAGAGAGGATCTCCTTGCTTTAACACCCTCTCAGTTTGAAAAAAGTCATGGGGCTGCCTTTTAAAAAGTATGGTATACCAATTAGAAGAAACTAGTTGATACACCACATCCACAAATTTATGAGAAAAGCCAAACTTCCTCAGCACCATAGTAAAAAAAGGCCAAGCGACCCTATCATATGCCTTCGTCATATCCAATTTAATAACAACATTAGGATCCCGACCCCTATCATTAATGTCATGAATTATTTCTTGAGCTAACAACAGATTCTCCACTATACTTCTTCCTTTAACAAAGCCAGTCTAATTAGGAGAAATCAACATAGGAAGAAGTCCCGAGAGACAATCATGAATAACTCTTGACAAGACCTTGTTAACAAAGTAACACAAACTAATTGATCTCAAGTCATTAAATGATATAACATTTTATTTCTTAGGAAGTAAGACTAAATTAATATCTATAATGTACTTCGGCAGAGCTCTACCGCAAAAGAAAGCTCGAACAACCTTAAGAAGATCCTCCCTGATAATATCCCAGCACACCTGAAAGAATTTTACCAGTAAATCCATCTGGACCACAAGCACTATCTCCACCCAAACGAAACAGTGCAGCCCAAACATCATCAATACTTGGTAACCTAATCAACTCATTATTGTGATCCTCAGTAATCAGCCTTGGGACATTCATTAATAAATCAAAATTATAATCATGAGCATCCCGGGAAAATTGCCTCTCATAGAACCAAGCTGTCTCATTCCCCATTGCTTCCTGAGAATTAATCCAGGC
This sequence comes from Petunia x hybrida, assembly GCA_037355625.1. Taxonomy (NCBI): domain Eukaryota; kingdom Viridiplantae; phylum Streptophyta; class Magnoliopsida; order Solanales; family Solanaceae; genus Petunia; species Petunia x hybrida. The sequence continues at coordinate 50,375 of JBBBVM010000701.1, read as the reverse complement.
ACCATCTCTATTCTGAATTCTTTTAACATTAAGCCTCTTCCTCTTAGCCAAACATGAGCATGGAAAAATTTTGTATTAGAATCGCCTTTTTTGAACCATTGCATTCCAACTTTTTGCTTCCAAAATTCAGCCTCCAAAGAAAGATGCACGATTCTTAGGGTTGGGGGTTGATTCTAATTGAAATTCATGTGCCAAAATAATATCTTCAAGCAAGGCAACATGCTGAAAAATATTCTCATAAGTATCTTTACTCTATTTTCCCAAAAAAATTTTAGCGCCTGCATTTTTGCATGAAAAATAACAAATGGAATTCCTCGAACCTCCATAGCCCAAGCATCTCGAACAACATCCATAAATGTATCATGAGTAGTCTATAAGTTCAAGAACATGAAAGATTTAATGGTTGGAGTTGTATCAAGGGAATATTTAGCCAAGAGAGGGGAATGAACAAAACTTACTCTTGCTAAGTGATCAACTTCAATTATAGGAAACAAATCCAACAGCTGCTAATTACTCAAACATCTATCAAGCCTTTTTAGAATAAAAGCTTCCTCAGTTCTTCCATTCCACCAAGTAAAAACACTACCTGACAAAAAGCCCAAGTCCATAATCTGACAATTAGCAATTGTAGTTGCAAACTCATCATATTCCTATGAATAAACAGGAAAGCCACCATACTTCTCTGATTCTGACAATATAACATTAAAGTCCCCGCAATAAGCCATGGTTTTTCATTATCCGCTAAAAAATATTTTAAAGCATCCTAAAACAGAATTCTCTCCATAGCAGTTGTTTTTGCATACACAAAAGTCACGACCACTTCTTGGTCATATTTTTCATGATAAAAATTCAGGGTCAGCAACTGATCATAATTCATAATATCTAAATTACATAAGCTCTTGTAGCAAACACCCAGATATTCCCATTTAAAATATAAAAACACTGCTCCATGCCCAGCCTTCTTCTATAACCTTCAATGGTAGACACATTCTAAAATGGCTTCATAAGACCAACAAATTGAAAATGGTTCCTTTGATTAAGTGTAATCAACCTATCAAAGGCTTCTTGAGTGTTAATTGAACAGATATTCCAAATAAGAAATTTATCCATCAATCAATTCTTCTTTGTTGAGGCAGAACTCAACGATTGTACTTTATTTGGATCCTAACTGTAGGTCTTCTTCATCCTATTTTGTTTTATGGGTGGTTCAGGTCTTTACAATGATGCTGGAAGAATTAATTTTTGAGATTTCACGCTCTTGGGTGGCAAGTCAGCTTCCGTAGCTACCTGCTCAAAATTATGAGCCGTTGAATCTTCATCATGCTCCTCAGTATCAATTTTATTGGGGCTCAAAGGACCATCCTCAAGCTGAATACCTTCTTTCTGAATTGTATCTTTAATCTTGTGCAGCCTTATCATCATATTTTTTAGAAGTGTTGCATCCTTATCATCACTACCCATAAAAGAATCATCAGAAGTCACAAAAACCTCACCCTCTCGTTGCATAGATGAATCAAGATAAGGAGTAGAGTTCTGTGCAATATCATCATTCAAAGCTTATGAGGGAGTAGAGGTCGCGTTAGTGTTCAATATGCACTCAAGATTTTTATTTTTGGACTGGGAAAGCTTTCCCACATCGTCTAAAGAACGGTTTGGCTGCTGAAAAGGAACTACAGTGTTTCTCATATCTGCATGGACAAGGGACATGTAATCCTTGTTGGAATTGGAAATTAATCCCAAGGCTTGTTGCAATAATGAAAAAGATATGGGGTTGACTACTTCCAAGTTCATTAAAGCCTCATCATTAAGAATTAATCCACCAGCTCGCCTTTTCTTCAAGTTCCCAACTTGTTCACTAAATGAATTTGCACTTGTAGTAGAAATAGGAATCAACGCTAGATCAGGAGCATTAATTTTATCACCGCCCTCAGCTTGAATATGCAAAGCAGTTGACTGCATTAAATTCTTGCTTGTTCCTCCTTGAGACTCAGCAGGGACCAAACCTTCAGCTTCATTAACTTGATCATTCATATTAATTGTTGCAACATTAAAAATTATCTGCGATTTAAAATTAGATCGCCCTTCAACTTCAATATTATCTCGACCATCAGCTGCATTAAATTGACTCCCAGCTTTATGACGCTGCACTTTTTGGTTTTTAGACAGATTTAAAAGCTCCCCATTCACAGCTTTAATAGGAGATTTAATAGCTTTGTCCTAATCGGAATCAATTAAAATTTCAGACCTATTTTCTTTGTCTGCATTTAAAGCTTTCCTATTATTTGTTGGATTAGGAGAATTATTAGTTGTAGGAACTGCTTTACTAGAAATAACAAATACCCTAAGTGTATTCACCTTGGGATGATTCTTAAAGGTTTAGCTGCCTATTGTCTAGTGCAAACAATTGCAGGATCCACACGCTCTAGAGAATCCAAATCTTTGGACCTAGAATCATCTTCAGTTTCTTCTTGCACTGGACTATTGACTTGTTCGTTTGCCCGCCACAATTAGCATCCAAAACATCAGTTTCATTCGCAGCTTCAAACAAAAGCAAACGCATTGGAAATAGGAACATTTCCAACATTATCAACATCCTTTTGCTTATTTTTTCTTATTATCCACCCTAGTCCATGCGTTTGGATTACGATTGGGATGCACAAATTTCTTAAAAATAGTCCTTTGAGCCCCTCGATCTTGTGCTGAAAAATTGGGTTCTGCATAAACTCCAGAAAGCCACGCGATCGCGACAGATCTCACGCAATCGCATTGAACAACAATTTCTGGAAAAACAGTTTTCTTAGACAGATTGCTTGCAACAGCCCCTGAACAACTTTCAATAAACTAAATTCCATTTTTATTATCAAGTACAGCGAGTTCCTAGATCATAAACAAAATTTCATCCAAATTCGAATTCAATTCGTGCTTTTCTTCTTTCATTTCGTTGACTTTTTCTAATTTCCGTCCATTAGCTTTTATTGTTTGTTCTTTGCTATAACAACTCCATTCTATTCCGAATTGGATTGAGTTTGTATGTTGAATCAGACTTGAGTGCGAAGAGCAAACTTGCATCAGCCAATAGAGGTGAAAGGAAAGTGTGGTGAGAGTATACGAGCGAGTAAAAGCCAATCATTGAGTGTAAACAGGAGTGGATTGAATGCAATCAAATCGACTCTAAACACTTATGGAGTGAATTGTTGAGGACTCTTTCTACTAACATTTGTTTGTTTAATTGTTTGTAAATACTATGGCTCAAAAGGAAGTTGATGTGAACATGGAGACAAATACCTTGATTCAGGCGATGATGGCTCGCTTTGATGCCCTCCATGATGAACTCAAGGAAATCAAAGGAGCCGTTGATGACCTATCCCGCAAGTCTAGACTTCAAGAGTCGGGAAAGCAAGTGGTGGAGACACCTCCAACCGTGGGGGTATAGGGTGATGGTCCTAGTAGGCATTCTCAGGCTAAAGATTGTTACTCTCATATGGTGGCCCAAGACAGCTACTCTCCAAATGACACTCCACAAGCAAAGGATCCCATTCATGATCTTCCAAGAAATGAAACTCCAAGGTGTGAACGAATGGTACAACCACAAAATTATCATCCATATGATGACGAATCCTTCCATGCACATGATAACTATGATGTTGATCCATTTATCTACCCGGGGGAGGCACGACAAGGAGGATATAGGGGTCGAGGTGGTCGATCTGGGTGAGGAGCGGGGATTGAATACCATCAAGATCAATCTTCCTACTTTTCGAGGACGTAGTGATCCTGAAGATTATCTAGAATGGGTTGTCAGAATGGAAAGGATCTCCCAAACCAACAATGTGCAAGAAGCTACAAAAAATCAAGTATGCCATCAGTCAATTCGAAGGCTATACTTCTACTTGGTGGGAGTCTAAGCATAGGGAAAGGGAGACTCATAGGCTACTTGCGGATGGTGGATGGATATCCATGAAGGCCATGATGGAAGATTGATTTTTACCCAAGAACTATGATGAATAATTTCTCAAGAAGTTCTATAACTTGAGGCAAGGAAGAAAAGGGGGTCCCGGAATACTTTGATGAGTTTGAGAAAACAAGAAGAAGGGCTAACATTCAAGATGGGGACTGACTCCTCATTCCAAGGTTTTGTGGGGGTTTAAATAGGGAAATTTTTTCTCCAATGCAATTGCACCAATTTGATTCCTTGTATGATGCTTTTCAAGCTGCACTTAATGTGGAGAAAGGGCTTAAGTTGGACAAGTCATACAAGTCCAAGAACACCTCCACCAATTGAAGCAAAGGAGTGGACAATGTGAAGACCTATTCCCTATGGGACAAAGTACAGGAGCCCAAGCGAGAGTTCAAGGGTCAATTTGATAAAGCCAAGCCCAAAGAAAAGCCAAATGTGGGAGGTAACAATGCTAAACTTGAAAGTTTGTCTAATATTCAATGTTATAAATATAATGGCTGAGGCCATACGATGAGGGATTGTCCAAATAGGAGAACCATTATTGCCTTGGGTGATGGTTGTTATCAAACGGGTGATAGTGATGTAGAAGGGGTAGATGGGGATATTCCTTGTGATGATGGGGAAGAGGAGAAGGAGAGAAATTTGAAGAAGACATCGCCGCTACTCTTGTGGTACGGAGGACAATGGGAGTGTAAGTGAAGGAGGATGCGAATCAAAGGGAGAATTTGTTTCATGCTTATTGTAAGGTCCAAGGAAATATTTGTTCTCTTATCATTGATAGCAGTAGTTGTGTTAATATAGTGAGTACCACTTTGATTGACCAACTCAAGCTTCCCACTAGAAAACGTCCACAATCCCATAAGCTATAATGGTTGAATGAATGTGGAGAATTAAAGGTCACCAAGCAAGCTTTGATCAAATTCAAGATAGGACACTACCATGATGAGCTCTTATTTGATGTAGTCCCAATGCAAGCTTGTAATATTTTTCTTGGTAGACCTTGGCAATATGATCGTTTAGCAAAGCATGATGGCAAGACTAACAAGTATGCCTTAGAGTTGGAAGGTTGGAATTATATTATAAACCGATTGACTCTGGCTCAAGCGGGTGAGGTTTATAGAAATATGAGAGAGTTGAAGTTGAAAAGAGAGAGAGAAAATAAAGAAGGAGTTGATGAGGGGAAAAGAGTGAGAGTTATCATACAAAAGAGTGAGGAAACAAAAGAGGGAGTGAATTCTTGTAAAAAAGAGTGCTTGAATAATGTGAAAGAGGGAATGCCAATGATTCTCCTCCTATACAAGGACCATGTTTTTCTTACTAATGAAATAACCACTTCTTTGCCTAGTTCTATTTCTTCTCTTTTGCAAGGTTATGAGGACATATTTCTCGAGGAGTTGTCCAGTGGATTGCCACCACTAAGAGGCATTGAGCACCAAATTTACCTTGTTCCGGGCTCCCAATTACCCAACAAGGCCTCCTATAGAAGCAACCTGGAGGCCACTAAAGAGCTCAAAAGGAAAGTGGAGAAGTTTTTTGAAAGAGGACTTGTGCAAGAAAGATTGAGCCCATGTGCGGTCCTGGTCATCCTAGTACTAATGAAAGATGGGACTTTGTGTATGTGTGTGGATTGTAGAGCCATCTACAAGATAACGGTAAAGTATCCTCATCCTATCCCTAGGTTAGATGATATGCCTGATGAGTTGTGTGGTTCTTGTGTGCTCTCTAAAATTGACTTGAGGAGTGGCTACAACCAAATTCGGATGAAACCGGGTGATGAGTAGAAGACGACCTTTAAGACTAACTTTGGTCTTTATGAGTGGCTTCTCCTGCCTTTTGGCTTATCCAATGCTCCTTTAACCTTCATGAGGTGGATGAATCGTGTGCTTAAATCTTTCATTGGAAAATTTGTTGTAGTTTACTTTGATGACATCCTTGTCTATAGCAAATCTATTGATGAACATGCTAATCATTTGAAACAAGTGTTTGATATTCTGAGAAAGGAGAAATTATTTGCTAACTAGAAAAAGTTCTCCTTTTGTCTTGATAAAGTTCTGTTTCTTGGTTTTGTGGTGAGTGCAAATGGTGTGGAAGTTGATGAGGCTAAAGTGGGGGCCATTAGGGATTGGCACACTCCTAAAAGCATTGGTGATGTGAGAAGTTTCCATGGGTTGGCTAGGTTTTATAGGAGGTTTGTGAGGGGATTTAGCACTATAGTCGCACTGTTGACCGAAGTGATAAGGATGAGTAAGGCATTTGCATGGGGGGATAGAGCAAGAAGAGGCTTTTGCAAAATTGAAAGAAGTGCTTAGCTATACATCTCTCCTTGAGCTACCCATTTTTGATAAAACCTTTGAAGTTGAGTAGGATACTAGTGGGGTAGGAATTGGAGCCGTGTTGATGCAAGATCACAAACCAATTGCCTATTTTAGTGAAAAGCTTAACGGAGCGACCACTAAATACTCCACTTATGATAAAGAATTGTATGCCTTGGTGAGGGCATTGGCTCATTGGCAACATTATCTTTAGTCAAAAGAATTTTTCATTAGAACCAACCACAAATTTTTGAAACACCTCAAAAATCCCAAGAGAAGTTGAATGTGAGACATGCCAAATGGGTGGAATTCCTTGAAACCTTTCCTAATGTCATCCATTATAAAAAGGGAAAATAAAATATTGTGGCGGATGCTTTGTCAAGGAAGTTTGTGGTTCAATCATGAAGACAAGTGTTGTTGAATACTTTGGGGTCCAAACTCATGGGTTTTGAAAGCATGAAGGAGATGTATTCCAATGACTTGGAGTTTTTACTTTATACTAATTGTGAGTTAGAGGAAAGGGGAAAAAGAATCAATATATTGTGTGGTGAGGAGGAGCCAAGTGATGATGTTGAGAAAAAAAGGTTCCACAAGTTTGAAGGGTTTTTGCTTAGAACTGGAAAGTTGTATGTATTTAGCTCATCTTGGAGGGAGTTGTTAGTGAGGGAGGCACATAATAGAGGACTAATGGGGCATTTTGGAGTGGGAAAGACCATGGAGATTCTTAAGGAGCAATTTTATTGGCCTAGGATGAAGGTGGATGTTGTAAGGGTGTGTGGTCAGTGCTTGGAGTGTAAGCAAGCTAAGTCAAAGCTACTTCCACATGGTTTGTACTCACATCTCCCCATTTCTTTAGGTCCTTGGCTTGACATTTCTATGGACTTTGTGCTTGGTTTGCCTAGGACTAAAAGGGGAAAAGATCGCATCTTTGTGGTAGTTGATAGATTTTCCAAAATAGCACATTTCAGCATCCTATGTAGCCAATTTGTTTGTTGAGCATGTACTTAAATTGCATGGGGTCCCTAAAACTATTGTTAGTGATACGGATTCCAAATTCCTTAGTCATTTTTGGAAGGAATTATGGGGAAGGCTTAGCACGAAGTTGTTGTTCTCTACTTCTTGCCATCCGAAAACCGATGGCCAAACCGAGGTTGTCAATAGAACCTTAGGAGCCATGCTTAGACCCTTGGTCAAGGGGAAACTTGCTTCTTGGGAAGATAACTTACCTTGATTGAATTTGCATATAATAGAATCATGCATACTTACACTTGCATGACTCCTTTCGAGGTTGTGTATGGTTTTAACCCCTTGACCTCCTTGGATGTCATGCCTTTGTCTCAAGATGTGGTTTTATGCTTCGATGCCAAAGTGAGAGCTCAAAAGAAAGGTAGACTTACTTGACATAACAACATAAGGTGGAACAACAAGATGCCAAGCAGACAATACCGATACTCACTCCCAAATCTCTCACATTTAAACCAGATAAACAACTAAGGTCTCAGAAATTCCAGGAATAAATCATACTAGAAGCTCACCCCTCTATCGCATAGATTCTTAATTGAAATGACATCCCAGGAAACCATGGAAACATGGTAAGATAAATGAATTCTAAATCATTCGGAAGAATCAAATCTTACTCATATATAACGGAAAAAAATACCTAGGTTTGCTACATCGGATGCCTCAGCACCTTACCAGACTAGCAGTTCATAGAACTGTCTTTGCAGTTGAGCTGGGCTTCCACCTTAATAATCACCTTTTGAAAAACCACTGTCGCCACACTCTGAACCTCTGCTGGATGGTGGCATATCTTGGATGATTAAGATCTAAATGGAATCCATGAAGACTGGGCAGGTGGCTCAGGGCGAGAGAAAGGACGACTGCCTGCTTGCAGGAGTAAGGGAATACTTCTCTAAAGAGGATAGGCTCACGACATGATAACAAATTTTTGGTGAAAATAGAAGCTGTACAGATTGTTGATAGCTATAAAGAGAAGTATGAGTCTGATCCTGATGAACTACTAGCATACTCTAAGAATCACATGCTACAAGCTGAGAAGAGGTGACCTCGCATGACAATCAGAACCCTTACCTCACCAGAAGAGGTACAATAGTTTCCCACCAGGGCCACGGGATTACATTCTCTCGCGCACAGGTTCTTCTTGCTTTAACTTATGCTATGCCTCATACATTCGAGAAATATAAACAACAATATCAAATGAAGTCCCGACCTCAATCTCTCAAGCCATCTAGGACCTCAAGGAAGAAGAAAGGTTATCAATAATCTTCGAACCTTCTCAGGAGGCTCATGGACTAGTTCTGGACCATATCCAGCCATACTAGAGAATTTAATTTCATATTCTGAAACCGACAAGCTACCATGTCTAATCCACTCAAATTAACGATGCTTTTAATCTCACTCACTACGTGAAAGGAACTTTTCCATAAATCAACAAGAAAATTTGCACCAAGTCAGCTTAGAAAAGCCATGCCTAGATGATAAAAGAACGGAACACTAATCCAAGTCTGCACCCGGAAACGGAAAGCAGTATAATAAACACCATGCTGCTCGAATAACCAAGAGCCTGAAGAATACGCTGACATCATTTTAAAAAAAATACATGGGGATTATCTGATGCATGGCCTAGGAATATCAAAAGGTTCAATTGCGTAAAATAATGCAGCCTCTTTGGGCTCTCGGACCGAACTGTTACATGGATAGCTAACCAGCAAAAAAAACTGGAGGCACAAAACATGCTGCCTATGGAACATAATTTACTGGGGCAACATCAGAAACTGGAATAAAAGCTCTCTAAGTCTGAATATCTGCATCTGTGGCGACCTAATGAGCTACTTAGGGAATAGGAGGATCTTGTGGTATATGCACCGCCAGAATTCTTGTAAAAGCATCGTAGAGAGCAGGGGGAACCACAAGGCCCTGCTCCCCTTGGCCACTGCAAGCTGGCACAGCTAGGGCCTCTGTAGATGGATTGTCAGCACGATCCACAACTCTCGGGGCTTAGGCAGTGCTAGCTCCAGGTTAGACAGCTTCTTCCTGAACATCTACCGTTTGCAGATTTTTCGCACGAGGATTCACAATTACTACGAAAGAATTACCAAAAATATTTTTGCATCCCAGACTGATGCACGATTAGAAAAGAAGGAAGAGAAATTTCCTAAATGCCATTATTGCCTCTCGTAGATAAGTACGGACGTCTACGTACCCATCAGCGAGACTCTACTAGATACTATCTTAGACTAGATAGACTCTAAACCGGGCTCTGATACCAACTGACACGACCCGAATTTTTTGCAAGGCCGTACGAGGCTTCCCTTTTTCTGCGCGAACGCGCCAAGCTTAGCGCGATGGCGATGCTGAAGATGCCAGTGACCTGCGCGATTGCGAGCTTCCTCACGCGATCGCGATGCTGTAGAAGATGGTCTGCGTGATCGCGAGCCTTCCTGGCGTGATCGCTATGAGGAGAGGTTGATCAGCGAACCAGAATCAGCTGAAGGGGCAATTTTGTCCATTTATCATTGTAAATGTATAAATAGCATTTTAGCTCTTCATTTCATTAGTTTTAGCTGGAATTGAATAGAGAGAAGAGAGAATTAGAGAAGGCCGAGCCTTTCTAGTCCGAAGCCCGAGGCTTCATGTATCTCATCGACTTGGAATCTATGGAGATTCACAACTAGCGTGAATTCCTTGTAAGGTTCGAGTTTCATTCTCCCTTTTGGTCGAGCGGGTTGGATACGAATCCCCGAGTGTTAAAAAGTAGTGGGGTTTGTTCCTTATTGTATTCCCGTCGTTTTAATACCTATATCTCGTGTTTTGGTGTTACGAATCAAAGTTTCAAAAATCAAAATCCAAAAGTTTGAAAATTTCTTGAAAACGCTTCAATCTTGAATTGAAGCTTGTTGTTGTTGTTCGGGGTTGAAAAACTATTGGGGATTGATGATATTAGTTGTATACACCTTTGGGTATTGTTGGTTTTGTGTTTCGGGTTGAAATCGAGCCAAAAATTTGGCCAAAATCGCCAAAAACCCATTTTTGAGCTACTGTGAAAGTTGCAGAAATTAACCCTTCGCGATCGCGAAGAGCAATTCGCACGATAGCGAAGAGCAAAATTATTTTTTGAAAAATTAACCCTTCGCGATCGCGCGCGTCTGGTCGCGATAGCGAAGAACAAAAAAATTTCAGAATTCCAGTTTTGGGACAGAATGTTCGCAACGGCTTCCGAACAGTTTCCAAACATCATGACTCCAATTGGACCATTAAATATGATGAGTTTTTAGATCACAAACAAAATTTCATCCTATTCCAAATCCGTTTGGTGCCAATTCGAGTCGAATCTTTTGTGTCCCGTTTTCTACCGTACCTCTTGGTTAGTGTTTTGAAGGTAATTGGCCTACTTGAAAGACACTAATCCTTTAGCGTATTAGGTATTCATGCGTAGAGGAGATTAGAATTCAAAGAAGAGTCATAGAACTCCTTTGGCCTCAAGTGCGCACTTTAAATAGCCGTCCGTACATCGAGTCGCATTAATTCCATTCCGAACTTTAACTTGGACATGCTAGTTGTGATTACCTTGGTTCCCAAGTTGATAAGGCCTCGCTCTTGAGTGTACATATATTGAGTGATACACGTGAGGGAGTGACTTTTGGGAGGTTTTGTTCTTGGTGATTGCAAACAATGTCGGATAATGATGATGGAGTAGATTGTGGCTCATGTGGCGATGATGCGAGTTGCTATGGCTCGTATGGTCATGATGGAGACTATTGTTCCTATGAGGGTGATGATGGCCATTACTATGATGATGGAAACCATGGCTCCTATGATGAGGAAGCGGTTCACTATGACGATCGTGAGATTGATGATGACTATGAGGCTTGTGATGAAGAATGTGATGATGCCTATGCTTCTAGTCAAGAAATTGAAGATGGTGACGCTTCAAGGTACATTGATCCTACTTACTCTTCTTGTGATGAATTAGAGCATGATAGTGACATAGATAGGGATGATGATGATGTTGACTATATGAATTGTTCTTATGCATCTTCTCTTGGTGTTGCTAATGGAGTACAAGGGAGTAGTGGAGGACCTTCCATTAGTATGGGAGGTGGTGGTGGTTGTTCCATAGGAAAGGAGAAGCTTGCATCTTCTAGGTACGCTAAGCGACCTAATGCTTCTAATTCCCATGTGGAGGTTGGTATGATAGATGGTGTTGCTTTTGCTGCAAAGGGGATGTATGCCGTGAGGGGCGTGGATGGTTGTAGTAGGAGTAGTACTATGGGCTATGGGACCAAGGCGAGAGGCACTTATGGGTTCCATGGCGAGGTTCCTTCCTTGACTTCCAACAACATTGCTAATGTTGGGAAAGTGACGGGAAGTGGAGGTTGTTCTAGTGGTGTTGCCACTAGTGGCGGGATAAGGAAGACCCAAGTTGTTGGTGTTGACACTTGTGGGCGTCCAAATTCTCATTTGGGTGCCAATGTGCCAGACTTGGGTAGATGTAGGTTCGTTGTTGGGGTAAATGGTATTGGAGGATACTTGCTCATGATTGGTGAAACCGATGCCAATTGTATTAGCACCTCTTTGGTTGATAGGCTTAGGATACCATGCCACAAGCTAGAGCATCCTTATGAGTATGATGGAGTGTGGGTTTCTAAGGATGCTCGGATACTCATATCTCATGGGAGTTATAAATGCTATGTGTGGTGTAACGTGTATCCCATGCGTCATGTCGATGTGTGGATAGGTGAGCCGTGGTAGGACGGGAAGAGGGTGCAATATAGTGTGGTGAAGGGAGCGTATCTTGTGGGCGTAGGGCAAAGAGTTTATGACTTTGTGCCTTACCGGGCGAAGAGACAAGTGCCTACTAGTGCGCCTTCTTTGGTTAGGCAAAGGAGCAAGGATCGGGAACTTCATTCCATGCGCAAAATTGTGGAAACAAGAAGTCCTACAAACACAAGCAATGGTGGGACATGTGCTAGAAAAGGGTTGATAGACATCAACAAGGTGAATCCGAAACCACAAGTTTCAATTCCAAATGGTTCACCAAAGAAGAAGAAGGAGACGTCAAGTGATGAGTCTCCTAGTCCTAGATTTCGGGTTCACGTGAAAATTCCACCTACTCCGGCTATGGCCATTCTTGGGCCTCGTCCCAATTCGCCCGAATTTGATAGACAAAAAATTGAGAGGAGTAACGGAGCGACCGGTGACAACTCTCGAGTGGAAAAAGGAGAGGTTGTGTTGAGTGATGTGAGTGAGTTATCGCCACCCGAATCTACACCCGACCTTGAAAAGAAAATGAGGGAAAAGAAAGAGGGAAAAAGAAAAATTGAGAGTGAGGACACCCCTTATTCTAACCTTAACCCTTTATCTTTTTCTTCTACTTGTTTGAGTACTTGTGTAGGTATTCTTTGAGGCAAACCGATGGAGCCTCAACCATGTTCCGAGATGGAAAGACAAGGTGAAGGAGAAGCCAAATGTGAGCTACGAGGTGAAGGAACTACCCATGATGCTTCAAGTACATTAAGTGAGCCCGAGTGCGACTCAAAGGTATGTGATAGTCCTTTTTCCCTTAAGCATGAAACTTCCTTGTCTTGTGATCTTGTTTGTAACAACTCTATGCTAGTTGATGATTTGCATGAGTATAATGTGTTTTCAACTAGTGTAGAGCCTTCGGGTCAACTTGTGTGCGAAATTGAACCACTAGTTGAGAGGGTTGAAAAGCCACATCATGATGTGAGCTCGGTTTTCTTTGAACCTCTCTTTAGTGAAGATGTCGTAGTTGACCTTGTTTGTGAACCTTGTTATGACACCCCACCTATATTTGATAAAGGAGAAGATGAATTGCATGATAATCTTATTCTTCCCTTTGATTGCTTAATTGATAGTGGTGGTCTCTTGTGTCGTAGTGAGGGTGGATGTACCCTTGAGGAGTCTCTAGAGTGTGAGATGGATCGATTCATTTTCGATGACTCCTTGAGTGAGAGTGGAGGACCTAGTCTTGATTCTATGCTTTTGTGTAACCATGAATTTGAGGTACATGCCTTTACATTTCTATTGTTTGAAGGCAATCTCATTTGTGGTGGTGAATTGTATCGGACTAGGGTCGGTAGTAGAGTCGAACCTCCATGGTTTGTCAAGTTAGTCTCTAGGGATGATCCAACATTTGGAACTCCGAGTGGGGAGAGTGGTCTTTGTATTGGTCGTGTTGACCTATCTTCTAGTAGTCCTCGCCTTCGTTGTGTGGACTATAATGATGAAGGACCTATTTTAGAGACATTCCTTTGGAGTTTGCCCAATAAGGAGGATTGTCTTGGAGTTGATTTGGGAGGTGAGGAGATACCTCTCGGTGTGTGTGTAAGAATGCTCTTAAGAAGGGGAGTGGAGTAATCGATGTTAGTTGTGAATTGAACTATTTCACTTACTCCATCCCATACGTTGAGCACACCTTGAGTGTTGGGCATGCCAAAGCCAATGTGTCACATTGTGATAAACTTGATTTGAAGGCTTGGTGTGTTGATGGTAAGCTTAGGGGTCATAGGACATTTGATTGCTACATATTGCATGACTTTGATCTCTTTGCTTGTTTTGAAATTGGGTGCTTGTTCTTGTCGAGCCAAGACCTTGTTGTCTCCTTTGGGGACATACACTTTTTATTAGGTATTGATGCTTGGCTCTATCACAAGAGTGTGTTTTCCACAAACCTTGCACTCTTTCTTGTTAAGCTAACCTACTTGTGAAGTAGGAAATTTTGGTTGTGCTTGCTTTGATTGTAGGTTTTGATGGTTCGATTTCGAGGACGAAATCCTTTCAAGAAGGGGAGGATGATGCAATATAAAATGACCTAAATGACAACCATCAAAAGCCAAGCTCGAGAGCACAAGGGATATGAGTCAAAGCCTCCGGAAACATCTTGAAGATCGTGCATTGGAGCGCCAAAACAGGGCAGGAAACAGGGCACAACAAAACAGGGCAAAACAGGGCAGCACACTGGGAGCTTACTGCCTGACGGAGGACATTTGTTCTTCGCGATCGTGACACTCTCTGCGCGATCGCGAAGAGGCTTCCCTTGTTCTGCGCGAACACGCCATGCTTAGCGCGATGGCGATGCCGAAGATACCAGTGACCTGCGCGATCGCGAGCTTCCTCACGCGATCGCGATGCTGTAGAAGATGGTCTGCGCGATCGCGAGCCTTCCTGGCGCGATCGCGATGAGGAGAGGTTGATCAGCGAACCAGAATCAGCTGAAGGGGCAATTTTGTCCATTTATCATTGTAAATGTATAAATAGCATTTTAGCTCTTCATTTCATTAGTTTTAGCTGGAATTGAATAGAGAGAAGAGAGAATTAGAGAAAGCCGAGCCTTTCTAGTCCGAAGCCCGTGGCTTCATGTATCTCATCGAGTTGGAATCTATGGAGATTCACCACTAGCGTGAATTCCTTGTAAGGTTCGAATTTCATTCTCCCTTTTGGATAATTAAATTCATGTCTTGAATTATAATTTATCCGTTCTTTCTTCTCGTTTCTTGACTCCCTAATCCTTGTTTCCCGATATCATTGATCTTGTGTTTTATCGCTTCCGCATATTTGTATCGTGTTTAGCTTCCGCTCGTTTTGGGTTGCATCACACAATAGTCAGCATGTGGTGCAATCAAATGGGGTGAGTGCGGTATGATGCAATGCAGTTACATGTGCCTGATACCTATCTCCGGCGCGGGACTCTCATCCTCTACTAAGAGATATATGCAATAATGTCACTTCACCAGCTCGGGACTTTCATCGATTACCGAGAAGTATATGCAATAATGACCCTTCACCGGTGTGAGACTCTCATCGACTACCGAGAAGTATATGCAATGCTATAATGACCCTTCAACGGTTCGGGACTCTCATCGATTACCAGGAAGTATATGCAATAATGACCCTTCACTGGTGCGGGACTCTCATCGACTACTGGGAAGTGTATGCAAGTTCACAACCAGAGTGCAATGATTCTATGCACAATGAATTATCAACAATAAGGCATAACCTATAATATACACTATAAATACAAAGCTAAGGCATAATAAGTCCTCCTATCGGCAGCTACACATGTAAGAAACACGTGGTAGAAAATCCACGAGGCCAAATGCCTCCAAAGAAACAGATATAATCACTTACCTTGTTCCACAGTTATCAGTGCTATTCAACAATCGCTTTGTCCTTTGGATTCTCGTTCACACGATCCCGCTTTATTCAATAAGCAGAAAAGTATATCAAATAAGGCTAAAAGTTTCGTTCCTTACATCTTAGGGAAATCCGGTTAGGAACCTGATACCCTATTCGCATATGCGATATGTATGCCAGACCTATGTACAATGTTCAAAGGCACATAACCAAACCCTAAATAAATTACACTTACGGGTTGCCCATAATTTTCTGAGTACGAATATATAATCATTTCCGTTGTCTGGGTCCAATTAATTCTTTAAACTATCAATTTAACTCATTAGAAAGATGTCTAATATTCCGATTTCTATCGTAAAAATATATTCAAACACACGTAATAAACTGAGATAATGAATTAACATCATTACTTGGAGGCCTCGGGGTGAAAACTCTTTTTTTTTCTACTCCTTTTTCCTTTCATTTCTCTATTTCTAACTTTGTTTTATTTTTTCCTCTTTACGTCATCGTCCTCTCCTCTGTTCTATTCGATTTAGCTTTATAAGATAAGGGCCTAAGCCACCGCCTTTGGCTGACCCTTTTCTTTCTTTTCCTTTTTCTTTCTTTCTTCATTTTTTCTCTTTTCTTTTAAAAATTTGCTACAACGATTAAAATTAAAATGCAACCCTACAAAATTCAAAATGATCCCAAATTTCTCTAGCATGTTATAAAAAATATATGTAACATACTTGCTAAGGCAGATCTCAAATCGGATTTCCGAAACTCAAGATGCGAATTAAACGGAGAAAGATAAAATTTTAAATTTTTGGAATTTTAGCGGAATCTATCCGAACGACCTCTAAATTCACTTCCCAATGCTCACAAAAGTCAAAAATAATCATACAAACTAACAGCGCTTTCGAATTTCAAATCAGAGCTCATTCGCCAAAATCGAGCTTGAAATCCTCTTTTTAAGATTTACCGACAACAGAAACTGAACCTTTTTCCAATACCAACCAAACGAAGTCCGATTTAGTTCAAATTTTCCAGACAGGTCCTAATAGACCTTATGAAGATTTAAAAATTATAGGCATGCTAACTGAAGTCCTAACTTCCCGAAACAACTACCTGAGATCGTTTCAAGCGATAACTAGAATACTATCTTATAGTTTAATGACTTTATTTTAGCCCACTTTAGGGGTAATTAGGGCAATGTATGCTAAATTTGCAACTACTATATAAGCTCCTTATCTCTCATTTATTAGGGTTAGATTTTGATGGCATTAATGATTGTGAGTTTATTGGCTAAGCTTGTTTGCTTAAGCACATTTGTCCTTGATTTGCAATTGAACTGGATTCAATTGAGGATCAAATAGTATAGTTTCTTTTTTGTTGTTGTTTTTCAGGGGGTGATTAGGCCTCACCTCCTCATCCATTTTGTTAATTCCAAATCAATTCAAATCGGGTCTTGCTTTTAATCTTTTTCAATTCTTGTTATTTTTATTTCTTGTTGTTTGATTCATATCACTTGTGGAAGCTTGCTTCACACTCATCGGACCATCAGAACTGAACCTTCTTCTGAGTCAGTAGAGTCAGGGGAGCTACAATAGTGGAGAACTTCTTTACGAATCTCAGATAATAACCTGCAAATATAAGGAAGCTGCAGATCTCCATCGGATTTGTAGGACGAGGCCAATTCTGCATAGCCTCAATCTTCTTGAGGTTCCCCTTTAATACCCTCAGTGGATATCATATGACCCAGAAATGCCACATAATCAAACGAGAACTTGCATTTCAAGAACTTGGCATACAACTTATGGTCACAGAGGGTCTGAGGAACCACCCTTAAATCGTAATCATGCTCATCGCGGCTGATATAATAGATAAGGATGTCATCGATGAAGACAACGACAAAGGAATTGAGGAACGACTTAAACAACAATTTCATGAGATCTATAAAGCATAAAGGGGCATAAGTCAGCCCCACAACACATAACTAGGAACTTGTAATTGCCATAACGAAACCTAAAAGCAATCTTCACGATATCCGACTCCTGAAACTTCAACTGATGATAACAAGGCCACAAATCAATCTTATAAAAGAAGCTAGAACTTTGCAACAGATCAAACAAATGATCGATGTGAGGCAAAGGGTACTTATTCTTGATGGTGACCTAATTTAGCTGGCGATAATCAATACACATCCGCATAGTCCCATCTTTCTTCTTCACGAACAGAACATGAGCACCCTACGGAGAAAGACTCGGCCTAATGAACCCTTTATCAAGCAAATCCTAGAACTACTTCTTTAGCTCCTTATACTCTGACAGAGCCATGAAATAAGGAGAGATGGAAATAGGCTGAGTCCTTAGAACTACATCAATTCCAAACTCGATCTCTCTATCAGGAGGAAGTTCTGGGAGGTCACTTGTAACACATCAGAGAACTCCCTTACAATAAGAACTGAGTCAGAGGGTGGAATTTCAATCATAGTATCTCGAACCTCGACAAGATACGCTGAAAACCCCTTATTAGTCATCTTCCTCGCCTGCAAATAAGAGATAATACTCCTTGTAGGTGGAAATTGAGAACCCTGCCATACTTTCGATTCCGAATTAGGAAGAGACAACTGAATGGACTTGGCATGGCAATCCAAGGTGGCACAACATGACACCAGCCAATCCATACTAATAACAACATCAAAATCAACCATATCTAGAATCAGAAGATCTACCAGGGTCTACGATCCACAAATGATATAGTATAGGCTGGATAGTCGATCCTCCCTCGTTGGTCCATAGTCGATCCTCCCTCGTTGGCGCTCAAGTCCATGACTCCAAATCACTCTCGAATCCTCCTCCGGTGCCTTTGTCTTGTATCCTTTGTGCTCTTACGCTTGGCTCTTGATGGTTGGCGCTTTGGCTCCAATTTTCCCCGCATCATCCTCCCCTTCTTGAAAGGATTTCGTCCTCGAAATCTACCCATCAAGCCTACATTCAAAGCAAGCACAAACAAAGCTTCCCACCACAAGAGTAGGTTAGTGCCAAAAGTGTGGGAAAACACACACTTGTGATAGAGCCAAGCATCAATAAGAAGGAAAAAGCTTATGTCTCCAAAGGAAACAACAACTACTTGACTCCAAATGAAAGTGCACCCAACACAAGAACAAGCTAAGAGATCAACAGGATATGGAACATGCAAGATATAGCAATCAAATTCCCTATGACCCCTAAGCTTATGAACAACATACCAAGCCTTCAAATCAATATTATCATAATGTGACACATTGGCTTTGGCATGCTCAACACCCAAGGTGTGATCAACATGTGGAGTGGAGTAAACAAAATAGTTCAATTGACAACTAACATCAAATACTCCACTCCCCTTCTTGGAAGCACTCTTACACAAATCAAGAGTGACTTCCTCACCTCCAAATCCCACTCCAAGACAATCTCCCTCACTAGGCAAACTCCAAAGGAAGGTCTCCAAACTAGGTCCTTTATCATTGTCGTCCACACAATGAAGGTTAGGACTACTAGATGATGGTTCAACAGAACCAATATCAAGACCATTCATCCTACTTGGAGTTCCAAACAATGGATCGTCCATAGAGTCTAACCTTTCAAACCATGGAGGTCTCTTGTCTATTAGCAATCCTAGTCCGATACAATTCGCTACCACAAATGAGATCATTTTCACACAATGGAAATGTAAAAGCATGCACCTCAAATTCATGGTCACCCAAAAATATGGTATCAAGACTAGGTTCTTCACTCTCACCCGAGGAGTCATTGTAAACAATTCGATTCATCTCATTCACTGGGGATTACTCAAGGTCACTACCAACCTCACTACAACACATAGGCCCACCATTATCAAGCAATTCATCAAGGAAAAGGATAGGGTATTCATTCAACTCATCTTCCCCTTTATCAAATATAGGTGGAGTGTCATAACAAGGATCACAAATAGGGTCATCTACACATTCTTCACTAATGAGAGGTTCAATGAAAACCGAGCTCACATCATGATGTGGCTTATCATCCCTCTCAACTAGTGGTTTACAATCACACACAAGTTGACCAACCGACTCTACACTAGTTGCAAACACATTGTATTCACAAAATTCATCAACTAGTATAGAGTTTTCACCAACACTATCATAAGACAAGGAAGTATCATGTTCAAGGGAAGAATTTTCACATACCTTTGAGTGGCCATATTGCTCACTCAATGCACTTGAAGTGCCTTGAATTGTTTCTTCACCTTGAAGCTCACATTGAAGATTTTCTTCACCTTGTCCATCCTTCTTGGGACATGGTTGAGGCTCCATTGGTTTGCCTCCAAGAATTTCTACAAAAGGATTCACAATAGTAGAAGAAAAAGATAGAGAGTTAAGATAACAATAAGGGGTGTCCTCACTCTCAACGATTCTTTTTCCCTCTTTCTTTTCCCTTATTTTCTTTTCAAGGTCGGGTGTAGATTCGAGATGTGACAACCCACTCACATCACTCAACACAACTTCTCCTTTTTCCACTCGAGAGTTGTCACCGGTCGCTCCCTTACTCCTCTCAATCTTTTGTCTCTCATATTCGGGTGTGTTGGAACGAGGCCCAAGAATACCCATAGCCGGAGTAGGTGGACTTTTCACATCAACCCGGAATCTAGGACTTGGAGACTCATCACTTGATGTCTCTTTTTTCTTTGTTGGTGAACCACTTGGTTTTGACACTTGTGGCTTCGGGTTCACCTTGTGGACAATTGCCAACTTTTGTCTTGCACTAGTCCCACCATTGCTTGTGTTTGTAGGACTTCTTGTTTGCACCCTTTCAATCATGGAATGAGGTTCTTGCACCTTTCCCTTTTGCATAGGCCTAGGCCTAGAAGGTATACTAGGAGGTGACTTGATTTTTGCTCTAAGAGGCTCAAAGTCAAAAGTCCTTTGGCCCTTGCTCACATAATACCTATCACACTCAATACCATATTGCACTTTCTTGCCTAGCCACACATGACAATGCTTCATGGGATACACATCGCACCACACATAAGCCCAATAACTCTTATGAGATATGCACACTCGAACTTGCTTGGAAACCCACACTCCGAGGTACTCATAAGGATGCTCTAGGGCATAGCAAGGTAGCCTTAACTCATCAACCACCGAGGTACTAATGCAATTGGCATCGGTGCTGCCAATCTTGAGCAAGTACCCTCCATTACCTTCCACCTCAACAAGGAACCTCCTTAGACCCAAGTTCCGTATAGGATCATCCAAGTAAGAACTTGGAAGTTCAAGAAAAACATCACCCTCAACTTGAGTCTTCCTCATCCCTCCTCCCCTAGCATCGCCACTAGGATAAGTTCCACTTCCCGTAACCCTTCCAACATTAGAAGTGTTGTTGAAAGTCGAGGAAGGAGTACCACTATGGAACCCATAATTGCCTCTCGCCTTGGTTCCATAGCCCATAACACCACTCCTACCACCACTACTAGAGCAATACACCCCCGTAGCGGTAAGAGCAACACCATTTCTCATTCCACCCTTCACATGGGAGATAGAAGCATCAAGACGTTTAGCATAAGTAGAATAGGCAGGCTTCTCCCTTCCCATGGAACAACCACCACCTCCTCCCATACTAATGGAAGGACCTCTACTACTCCCTTGCACACCACAAGCAACATCAAGAGAAGATGAAAATGAACAATTCTCATAATCAACCTCATCATCCATTCTCTCTACGTCACTATCATCACATTCAAATTCACCACAAGAAGAGTAAGTAGGATCATCATACCTTGAAGTGTCACTATCTTCATATTCTTGACTTGGAGCATAAGATTCTTCACCTTCGTCTTCGCAAGCCCCGTAGTCTTCTTCATCTTCATAATCAACATAGTGACCCGCTTCATCATCATATGAGTCTTGGTTCCCCGAATCGTCATAGCAATACCCATCTTTACCATCATTTGAACCATAGTCTCCATCATCTCCGCATCAGTCATACCCTCCACAATTGTCATCCGATGCCATAGTTGTAACAAAAGAGTCAAGGACCTCACAAATTCACTCCCTCACGTGTATCACTCAAAAGATATCACTGAATTTTCTTTCCACTCGTGTATACACTCAAGGTCGTTGGCTTTTATGACCTCACTCTATTAGTCTCACCACTCAAGTCTTTTTCCACTCAAGACCTTCTTTTCTCTTAGTAATCACAATGGCAAGATCAATCAACTAATGCACCCAAGTAATGGTTTGGAATGGAGTTTAAGTGACTCGATGTACGGAATCTAATTTAATGCGCACTTGAAGCAAGCAAATTCTACGACTTTATGTAAAGACTTCAAGACACACAACACCCTAAAGAAACAAAGATTAGTGTTAATAAAGTAGGACAAATACCCTAGAAACACTAACCAAGAGGTAAGGAAGCGAACGGAACACAAAAACACACGAAAAGAGGCCAAACGGAGTCACCCCAGGAGTGGGCGGTCCGCCTTTGTAAGTGGGTGGTCCAAGGTTTTTGGCCCTTTTGCAAACGGGTTTTTGGCCCTTTTGCACCCAAATTTCGATGTTCCAAGGTGTTTTTTCTCAATCCGAAGGTACCCAATGGTGTTTTCAACTACCACAATCAATGCCCAATGATTTATAACAACACCCAATCCATAACGAATCCAAATCAAGAAATTCCAGTCAAATTCAAGG
Organism: Petunia x hybrida; assembly: GCA_037355625.1. Classification (NCBI taxonomy): domain Eukaryota; kingdom Viridiplantae; phylum Streptophyta; class Magnoliopsida; order Solanales; family Solanaceae; genus Petunia; species Petunia x hybrida. Next base: position 28,243 of record JBBBVM010000701.1, on the reverse strand, counting down.
GTTTTTCAATTTTTGGGTTTTGGTTTCTTTTTTTAACTTTTGATTTTCAACACGAAATCATGTAACAAGGGTACCAAATCAACGGGTAATCATCATAGATCAATCCCCGATATTAAACGACCAACGGATCATCAAATCCAATCCACAATAAATTTTTTTTTGTATTTTTCACTTTTTTCAATTTTTTTAATTTTCTTCTTTTCTCAAGAACATAAACAAAATAACAATAAAGTAAAGATAAGATGAACAAGGATCGTGGATTCGTAAGAACGAAACCCTAGCCTTGCTCTGATACCAAGATGATACGGGTCAAATCACAGAAGCAACAACAAGGTAATGGAAGCAATCAAGTAAACACGAGATCGAAGAAATAGGGTCAGGGAAGAATAGAAAATAGAAGAAAGAACGAATCAAACTAATAAATAGATTGATTCAAAAGGGAGAAGAAACTCGAACAATTAAACGGTTTCACAGTAGCGGTGATCCACCATGGATTCCATGTAAGAGATACATGAAGTCAACGCTTCAACAAGAAGGACCTAGTCTCTTCTAATGTCTAATCTTCAATCTTAAATCTAGCTACTCAAATAAAATGACTAAGTGTGGTATTTATAGGTTCACCACACTCTTAATGCAATGTCTAAAAAGCCCTCAAATGATATAAAACCAATACATGCCACTTAGGGCTAAAATAGGGATTACATGCCAAAATCCCGTCCAAAACAAGGCAAAATAGGCGCCCCACCTAGCATAATAGGCACCAGAGTAGGCGCCCGACCCTCCAAAATAGGCGGTCCACCCAAATACTAGGCGGTCCGCCCCTTTTATGGGCGGTCCATAGTCCAGAGACTGGGCGGTCCGCCCCTTTCCTGGAAGGCTTGGAAACGGCTCAAAATGGACTTTAAGTGTTCCTCCTTGGTCCATCGTCGATCCTCCCTCGTTGGCGCTCAAGTCCATGACTCCAAATCACTCTCGAACCCTCCTCCGGTGCCTTTGTCTTTGATCCTTTGTGCTCTCACGCTTGGCTCTTGATGGTTGGCCCTTTGTCTCCAATTTTCCACTTATCATTATGTGTACAACTTAAGCCATCACCTATTGATGCAAATGAAGTGCCCTTCAGTGCGCACACCCATCTCTTGGAACAACTTGCCTTGAAAGGCACACAAAACATACTTCTTGGCTATACATTACATCATATGTAATCACACAAGTTTGTATAAACTATTGATGAACGATCGTTTCAGTAATAACAAACAGCCCATAGGCTCATAATATACAATTAATTCTTCTTGAATACAACATTTGTTCATAATTATTGTAGAGGAAAAAAAAAGGAAAGGGAAAACTAAATTTTCAAGTTCATTTGAATTTGCACGGCAAAAGTCTCTTCGTCTGGATTGTAGCTCTTGCATCGAAGTCTCTCCCAGCAACTAGGAGGCAAAATTTCCAAGTTGATACCCAAAGTAGCAACATCTTTGTGACGCTGCGCCACGGGAGTTGGAAAAATCAGTTTTATTGAGGAATCCTCAGTAGAAAGGTGGAGGAAGCAGAACGCGGTCTGAGACTTCACTTGGATTCACTTGGAGACACTCCAACAAGGAACCCCTGGTGACGTCGGGAATGCCATATACTCTCTATTCCCCAAATGATTGGAAGCTGATGCAATCTCCATACACGCAGAGCAAGGTAGAGCAATACAGCCCACCCTGAATGCTAAAGATCTTGAGAAATTTGCTGAACATCAATCGCACGAAGAAGGAGAGGATATCCCTGGGACGCACTCCTAGTTCAAATGAAGTTGCTTCCATGATATTATTCCGATGTAACTAAAAGATTAACAACTAGAAGAGGCCCGATTGGATTGGCGCTCCTCTACTGTCGCGTGCCACAAGACAAGAAGAATATCACAGCAATCACCACACATGAAGATGAGCATACCGAAATCAATGTGTCTACCACAATGAAGAAATTCCGAAGAATATCATCATTAGAATCCCGGTCAAACTTCATTACTAAGGGGACTTCGTTTATTCCTTCATGGATGAAGAAAGAAAAGAAGATAACTGCAAAAGAGTTTCCTCCTATAGTTCTTTCATGAATCATCCATTCCAAACAAATAAGATTTTCTGGGAATATCAAACCAGGATGAAAGGCAAACATTTTTTAGGAAAGAAAAGTTTTTCACTATCATAAAAAATTGTTGAAAAACAGAAGTATTTTCTGTAGAGGAGATTGTGAATTTTCTACTATCACGAAGCCCCTATCTATAGGCAGAAAAAAGATAAGGATGACTCATTAAACGGTCAAGCGTCATTGTTGCTGGAGATATGAAACGATTCGGAGTAGTTAATAACAGTTCATAGAAAGGTGCATGAAATCTATATCAACCAATCAGATGAAAGCACGCGGAGTTGGCGATGAAAGAAGTATCATTCACTGTCAAAGAAATTGTGAATCTCAAGGAGTCACTGAGATATCTTTTTACATCCATCGTCTACGCTGCTTTCACTTCCTGACAGCTTGCATTAACACTCAGAAAGTTGGGGACCGACTGTGTGGGTAAGAATATGCCATCTACTGTTACGGGGATATGAGTCGAGCTGGCGAGACTAGGAGAATACGCGGCTGCTCCTTGGGCCAACGACCATTCAGGCAGCACAACCATAGGACGCAGGGCCTACATCCCACTACCTTAGGTTTACAGTCTCCTAGTTACTGCTTAGTATATATATACCACCGCCTTGAGTTACAGGTCCATAACCTTATTAGACTTTGTATTTTACCTTAATTATGACTGAGCATCAACTACTATAAATACTCCCCCCTACATTGTATTGTACAACAGAGCGATTCACCATAAAATCCAGCTATTCTCAAGGAACAAGACTACTTTGCTTTTCTTGCTTATTATTTCTCTCTTTTACTTACTTACTTTTCTGTCGTATTTACTATATTGCTTGTGACCTCATTCTAAGTTAATTGTTTAACCTAGGCTACCAATTTTAGGCATAAACAGGTAGCCCCATTCGTATAGAGTGTCCACATACTAGAAATTGGCCCTTAGACATTGAATTCTCTTGTTCCGCCTGGGAGTATCTTGACGATAAAATCGGCCGCACAATCTTCCAACACTTGGGATTTTATTGTTGTACGAGGTTGGTAAGTGATATCATATTCGCTCAGCTCGACTGCCCATTTAGCCAATCCTCCTCAACAACTCAAGCTTATGCAATATATTTCTTAAGGGAAAGGTAGTGACTACAGCTATGGGATAGCATTGAAAGTAAGACCATCGTTTACGAGCAGTAACAAGTAAGGCGAGTGAAAATTTCTCTAAATATGAGTACCTAGTTTCAGCATAGAGGAGTATCTTGCTCACATAGTATATTGGTTGTTGTTTACCATCCTCCTCTCGAACAAGGACTGCACTCACTCACACCTCTAACATGGCGAAGTAGTCAACTAGTGCTTCTCCATCTTTTTGGCTTGTCAAGAAACGGTGCATTAGCCAAATAATGCTTCAATTATTTCAACGCTTCTCTACACTCTTGGGTCTACTCGAAGGAAGTGTTCTTCTTCAAGACTGAGAAGAATTTGTGGCATCGCCTCTGAAGACCTCAAGATGAATCTACTCATTCTTTAATCCCTGTGAGGACCTCAGGGATCTCTTCAGTCGCCCTAATATTTTAGGATTCGCCATGATGCCCCACTCGAACACTCAACATCGACGCCGAAGTAAAAGTACATAACCAAAGGAAGAGCGATCGATGTTAAATATGAGCTAAGTTGAGCAACCAAGCACCAAAGTGAAGAAATGCGAGCTCAAGTGTTTGAAGTCACATGTTCGGTTGAGGGAGTAACCGAACACTCATTAGGCAGCCCTGCGTGGCTTACTCCTATTGGTCGCTTGAGGCCATTTACCGTTTTATCCTTAGCGTAGCCTATATATACTCCATTTACATTTCATTAGTAGGGAGGAAGTTGTTGTTGAATGATCAAACATAGCAAGTGCTATTGTGAGTCTCCGATGGAGCCAAACCCGAACGTGGGATTTTTAAGAACTTGCGTCATTCGATGTTTCGATTGAACATTTTCTTCTTGGTCATTAAGTTTGCAAGAAGCGTTGTCTTTCTTGAGGATTGTTGCTTAGTATAGGTGATTCTTGGCCTTCATTCGATCGAGCTTTAAGACAAGTTACTCACTGTTCTATTGAATCGAAGCAAGATTTGTCTTGCTTCTATCTTTATTTCTTGTTGTTTCTTCCGCGTTTTCATGTCTAGGTTACCTTCTGGTATGCATTGCACCATCTTGGTATTAGAGCAAGGTTTGAGTTTGTTCTTACAACCTCAAATCCTGTTCGAATTATTCGTGCTTTGTGTCTCCAGTTTCAGCTTTCTTCCTTGTTGTTGCTGTGGTGTTTTTACAAAAAAAAAAAAAAAAGAGTAGAAAAGAAAAATTCAAAATTTTTGGTTGATTTGTTAGTTGTTTGGATTAAACAACCATTGATTCTAGTTCGCCACTGTCCGAGGACTGATTTGAGTACCTTTCGTACACCATCGGCGACTAGGGTGTCTCAACAAAATTTTGGACTGTTTTGAGCTTTGTGGTGGCTGAAATCGAACCCCAGCGTGTTCTGGTTGTTACCGATGAAGACTGGTGGTTCTTGATTGATTTGGGTGTGTTTTTGTGCTTAAATTTTGAAGTTCTATGATTTGAACCGTCATCCGTACACCGAAAAATTTGTTACATTTTGTAATAGTGAACGGACACGAAGAGTTGAGTCTTAGCTCAAAGAACTTTGAACTGATTTCCTCCGCTGTTGTTTTTACCGGAGTTTAAAGAGCAACCCAAATTCTGTTAGCAATTGTGGTCAGTGAACGAAGCTAAGTTGTCCGTACGCCAGAGTAAAAAAACTTCACTATTCCATTGAAGAAGAAAGGGGTAAAGTGTAATGATCAAAACCACAGGTGAAAATTTTGTCGGCTAGAAAAGGGAATTGGATAAGGTAAAACCCTATCCGTACCAAGGAGGGACCACTCTTGTACGAGCAAGAGTTGGTGTGTTCGAAAAAGATTCTGAAGAGGAATCGAAGGGTAGATTCTCCTAGGTTTTCACTTTTCTTGTGTTCGATAAATCTAGTTAGCGGATCTCTAGAGTAATTCATCCTACTCGAGGTCGTACTAACTCGTTTGAGCTTATAGGAACTCATGCGAGGGGTGACCGAAGTCCAACTTTCTTAGAAAAGTTCTTTGACTTCTCGAAGTGCAAGAGTAAGTAGCGTCCATTCCATCGAATCATATCAATTCACTCATCCCGAAGGAGACATTGTAACTTGTCAAATTCAAAGGAACTGAGAGAAGTTGATCAACCGAGGAAGCCAGTGGCTACAAGTTCTTGAGTGACCAAAACCGAACACATAAATTGAGTGGACCTGAGTTCCACCCATCAAAGGTGAGGGAGTGTGTGAGGTGATTTCTAAACCTAACAATTTGTTTGGTCTTTGATTTGTGCAGGTATCATGGCTGGGAATGGAGGCGAAGGCAAAGGCATTGAGAAGCCCGAAGTGTGGTTAGCTGATCTCATGGCTGCGATACAAGGCATCAGTGCCGATGTAAGAGGAGTGAGTGCTCGTGTAGCTCAACTCGAGCAAGGAAGTGCGTCCGTGGCCTTACCTAGGTCCGGCGCTGGAACTAGCAACTCCACTCCGATGAAGCCCGAGCAGTATGCTGAGCTTGTTCGACAACATCAGTTGAAAAGCGAGGCTATTCGAAAGGAAGTTTTGGGCAATCCCCAAGCACAGCAAAACTTGGGCAATCCCCAAGCTGATTATCAACACTTGGGCATTCCCCAAGGTGAAAGAATACCACTTTCAATGGCCCGAAGACAAGCTGAGGTCGTTGATGAAGGGGTCGAAGAAGGAGAATTTCCCGAAGCCGAACCTGAATATGAGCAGCCGTTCATTCAACGAAGGCAGGCTCACCGAGGACTTTGAAATTTCCGAGGTCGAGGCCGAGGCGCAAATACTGATCAAAATATTGAGCGTGAGCCTGATGACTATTATGATGAGTATCCCGAACCGATTCGTGGTGCTCGAGATTCAAACTTGAACACTGTCAAGATCACAATTCCACCATTTAGAGGAACTAGTGATCCAGACGAATATCTTGAATGGAAGCTTATAATGGAGCGAATCTTCGAAACCAATAAGATGAACGAAGAGAGAAAAGCTGCCCATGCCATTGCTTTGTTAGAAGCATATGCATCTACGTGGTGGGAAGCTGACAAGAGGCTTAGACTAGGAATGCTTGATGCTAAGTATTTGAGTGCCAAGTATAGGCAAACTCAATTTCAAAAGCTCTATAAGTTAAAGCAAGGGTCCAAGTCAGTTCAAGAGTACCATGATGAGTTCTTGAGGATTCGATTGAATCTTGATCTGGACGAAGATGAAGAGCAAGCCACTATTCAGTTCAAAAATGGCTTGGCTCGGGTGGTGTCATCTCAGCTGAGGCTACACGTATATCACACGGTGGAAGATATGTTAGAAGCTGCTACCGAAGCTGAAAAATTTATTAAGGACGATAAAGCAAACCAGTATCGAGGAGTCACTACTTCTACTCCTTTGAACCGAGGTAAAGAATGGAAGAGTCCAAATCAGACAAGTGCCAACACTGTTCGAGATTCAAAGAAGCCCTTCGAAAGGGGTGTGACCGTTAACCAATCAAGAGAAGTGGGAGGTAAAGTTCAACTTAACTCTCCTAGTGCTTCAAATATTCAGTGTTACCAATGCAAAGGTTATGGTCACATGCCAAAAGAGTGTCCCACTCGCAAAGTTATGCTTGTGCTCGACAATGGAGATGTTTGTGAGCAAGCTAGTGACACCGAAGTGGAATTTATCGAGGAGATTGATCGAGCTGAAGATGATGATGGTCGTGAAGCCGCCGAAGCCGATCATCCAGAAATGTTTCTTGTGGTTTGAGGGAATTTGAGTTGCATGACTCTCGAAGGAGAGGACAACCAAAGAGAGAATCTTTTCCATGCCCGATGTTGAGTGAGGGGGAAGGTGTGTTCGATGATCATTGATTCGGGTAGTTGTGCGAATGTAGTGAGCCAAACATTGGTTTCACAATTGGGACTACCTACGTTGAAACATCCCCATCCTTACAAATTGCAATGGTTGAACGAGTATGGAGAATCGAAGGTTGCCAAACAAGTGTGGATCAAGTTTAGAATTGGAGAATATCAGGATGAGATGATGTTCGATGTGGTGCCAATGCAAGCTTATCATATGCTATTGGGTCGACCATGGCAGTATGATCGGTCGGTTGTTCACAATGGAAGGTCCAACACTTACACTGCGAAGCTCGAAGGGAAGAGTTTCATACTCAAACCCTTATCTCCGAAACAAGTCACCGAGGACTATAAACGGATGAAAGAATTGAAAGCAGCGGCCAAAGCTAAGCTTCCAATGGGAACAAAAATTGTGGTCGAAGACAAAGACTCACCGCCCGAAGTAAGAAGTATCTGTGCGATCATGCAACCGGGTGAGTATCTACGAGGCAACGACAACGATCAGATCATGATTTGCATCGTGTACAAGGGTATCTTTCCAAACTCTAATGATGATTTTTCTAATGATAACACTTTTCCTATTGCTGTACAAAGTGTTTTGCAGGACTTCGGAGACATATTTCCCGAAGAAATGCCAGTTGGATTACCTCCGTTGAGAGGAATCGAGCACCAAATTGATTACATACCGGGGTAACAAATCCCCAACAAACCTGCATACCGATGAAATCCCGAAGACACCAAAGAGGTCCAAAGGCAGGTTGATGAGTTGCTCAACAAGGGCCTTGTTCGAGAGAGCTTGAGTCCCTGCGCCGTTCCTGTTGTCCTTGTCCCAAAGAAAGATGGAACATGGCGCATGTGCGTTGAGTGCCGAGCAGTCAACAAAATAACGGTAAAGTATCGTCATCCTATCCCTCGATTAGATGACATGCTAGAAGAGTTAAGTGGTTCTTCATGCTTTACGAAGATAGTCCTCTGGTCCTGTTACCACCAGATCCGAATGAAACCCGGAGACGAGTGGAAAACCGCATTCAAGACCAAGTTCGGTCTCTATGAATGGTTGGTGATGCCTTTTGGCTTATCCAATGCACCGAGCACATTCATGCGATTGATGAAGCATGTGCTCAAACCGTTCATAAATAAGTTTATTGTCGTTTACTTCGATGATTACTTTTTACAGTAAGACTGTGGATGAACATGTCGAACACCTAAGGCTAGTACTTGATAAGCTTAGAGAGGATAAGTCATATGCTAACTTCAAGAAATATGCCTTTTATGTCGAACGTGTAATCTTTCTAGGATTCGTTGTCAGTGCTAATGGTGTCGAAATCGACGAGTCAAAAGTCGAAGCCATCAAAGATTGGCCAACTCCAACCTCGGTATCACAAGTTCGTAGCTTCCAAGGCTTAGCTAGCTTTTACCGAAGGATTGTTCGAGACTTTAGCACCGTGGCAGCTCCTTTAACAGAGCTGGTTAAGAAAGACCATCCATTTGTGTGGGGAGAGTCCCGAGAAAGGGCTTTCCAAGAGTGGAAACGGAGGCTTTGTTCTGCCCCATTGTTGCAACTCCCTGACTTCGGCAAAGCATTCGAAGTCGAGTGTGATGCGTCTGGAGTTGGGATCGGGGGAGTGCTGATGGAAGAATTGAAGCCGATCACTTACTTTAGCGAAAAGCTTAAGGGCGCAACCGTGAATTACTCTATGTATGACAAGGAATTGTATGCCCTCGTTCGAGCACTCGCCCATTGGCAGCATTTTTTGTGGCCTCGAGGGTTTGTGATTAAAACTGATCATGAATCTTTGAAGCATCTCCGAGGTCAAGAGAAACTAAACCGAAGGCATGCTAAATGGGTTGAATTCATTTAAAGCTTCCCCTATGTAATTCATTACAAAAAGGAAAAAGATAATGTTGTGGCCGATGCGCTATCAAGGAAATCTGCCTTAGCAACAACTCTCGCCTCTAGGCTCATAGGATTCGAAAGCATCAAGTCGATGTACGAAGATGATCCCAAGCTTAAATGCGTTCGTGACGCAATCTTGAGTGGCCGAAGAGTTGAGAAATATCAGTGGCCCGATGGCTACCTCTTCAAGAATGGGAGGGTTTGTGTGCCAAAGTCATCGTAGAGAGAGCTCTTGGTTCGAGAAGCTCACTCCGGAGGCTTGATGGGACACTTCGGTGTCGACAAAACTCTTGGATCTTAACCGAGCAGTTCCATTGGCTAAAAATGTGACGAGATGTGGAAAAGCTTTGCAACGCTTGCCTCGTTTGCAAGAAAGCTAAATTGAAGTTCAACCCTCATGGTTCGTATACCCCGTTACCTGTGCCTGATCGACCTTGGGTTGATATATCCATGGACTTTGTGTTTGGGTTACCGAGGTCGGGGGGTGGACATGATAGCATCTTTTTCGTAGTCGACCGTTTTTCCAAAATGGCTCACTTTATTCTTTGCAAAAAGTGTGATGATGGACAACATGTAGCTACGTTGTTTATTTCTAATGTGTTGAAATTACATGGTGTGCCTCGTACTATTGTGAGTGATCGAGACTCGAAGTTCTTGAGTCATTTTTGGAAATGCTTGTGGGGTGCTGTCGGCACCAAGCTACTATTCTCGACGTCTCACCATTCTCAGACTAATGGACAAAACGAGGTAGTTAACCAAACCTTGGGATCTTTGCTTCGAGCAATGACCAAAGGCAAGGTCGGAAATTGGACCGATCGTTTGCCCATGATGGAGTTTGCATACAATCGAACGGTGCATGGAATGATAAATATGACCCCGTCCGAATGTGTGTACGGTTTTAATCCTTTAAATCCTCTTGATTTAACCCCATTGCCTCGAGATTCTGTTATTGAATTTGAAGGTACTCGGTGAGCCACTGCCTTGATCGAGTTACATGCAAAGGTGAAGAAGAACCTCGAGGAAGCCTATGCAAAAGTTGCATCGAAGAAAAACAAGGGGCGTAAAAAGTTTGAATTAACGACGGGAGATTGAGTTTGGGTTCACTTCCGAAAGGAACGCTTCCCGAACAAAAGGAAAGGAAAGTTGGCTCCTCGAGGTGATGGTCCATCCCAATTGCTGAGACAGATCAACAATAATGCTTATGTGATTGACCTTCCTGGTGAGTCTAACGTATCCAACACCTTTAATGTGGCTGACTTAGTTCCTTGTGTTGTAGGTCAAACTTCGGAGGATGAAGAAGGCTCGATTTTGGGGACGAAATCTTCTCAAGAAGGGGAGGATGATACAGCCCGAACACGTGATGATCAAGTGTTCGATCCACCGAGGCCATTGACACGAAGTCAAGCCAAGCTGCTGCACGATGTTCATATTCACTGGTCGAAGGAAAGCGACTACTCCGAAACTGAGTACCCGAGCTCAAGAACCGAAGGCTTCATCGAAAAGCTTGAGTTTGGGAGAGGGAGTGACCGAACCCCATCCGAACACTCAACATCGACGCCGAAGTAAAAGCACATAACTGAAGGAAGAGGGATCGATGTCAAATATGAGCTGAGTTGAGCAACCAACACCGAAGTGAAGAAATTCGAGCTCAAGTCTTCGAAGTCACGTGTTCGGTTGAAGGAGTAACCGAACACTCATTAGGCAGCCCTGCGTGGCTAACTCCTATTGATCGCTTGTGGCAATTTACCATTTTATTGAATGATCAAACATAACAAGTGCTATTGTGAGTCTCCGATGGAGCCAAACCCCGACATGGGATTTTAAAGAACTTGTGTCATTCGGTGTCTTCGATTGAACATTTTCTTCTTGGTCATTCAATTTGCAAGAAGCGTTGTCTTTCTTGAGGATTGTTGCTTAGTATAGGTGATTGTTGGCCTTCATTCGATCTAGCTTTAAGACAAGTTCCTCACTGTTCGTTTGAATCGAAGCAAGATTTGTCTTGCTTCTATCTTTATTTCTTGTTGTTTCTTCCGCGTTTTTGTGTAGAGCTTACCTTCGTGTATGCATTGCACCACATGTCATCTGTGTCAACCTTCATTGACTTCCCGATGTAATCTTTGAACATCTGACACACTAACCTTTGATACATTGATGCAGGGTAAAACGAGCGGAAGCAATAAAATAGACACGGAATCAAGTAAAACACGCTAACAAGGAAATAAGGGTCAGGGAGGAACATAAATAGAAGAAAGAAAGGATAATCGAATCAATCCATGATTTGAATATTTGAGAGAGAGAAAGAAACTTGAACCACTCACGGGGTCACACTAGGTTAATCCACCATGGATTCTAAATAAGAGATACATGAAGCTTATGCTTCACCAAGAATGGCCAAGCCTATTCTATGTTCTATTCCTTATTCTCCAAATCTAGCTAATCAAATGCAAAGGCGAAATATGGATAATATAGGTGTTCCACAGATCTAAATAAAGTCTAAAATAACCCCACAAGTTGGGTAAAATAATAAAGACCACGTAGGATCAAAGTAGTAAATAATACAAGACTAAAATAGGAGTCCCGTCATGATTTGACTGTGAAGTAATCGGAGCGCCTATGGCATGGGCGGAGTGCTTGGAAAATGCACGATTTTGGCCAGTAGCTAATTTGGGCAGAGCGCCTACATGAGAGGTGGAGCGCCTGGCAGCACCATGCTTTGGGGGGATCTAGTGGGCGGACCACCTAGGGTGTATGGGCGGAGCGCCTGCTTGCCTTGGGCGGGGCGCCTGCTTGATACTCCTTCAATTCACTCCCGAAATCTTCTCTAGTGCTCTCAACCTCTCGTCCTTTGCATCCTCCAATCCCGGCTCTTGATGGTAACTGCTTTAGGCTCGATTTGCATCATCCTCCCCTTCTTGAAAGGATTTGGCCCACGCAATCAAACCATCAAGACCTACAACCAAAGACAAGAACAAGACAAATATCATACTACAAGAGTATGTTAGTGCAAGTAGTGTGGAAAACACACTCTTATGGTATAACCAACTATCAATAACAATAATAAAACGCATGTTTCCAATGAAAACAACGAGTACTCGGTTTCCCAAAGGGTTGTACCCAACACAAGAATCATCAAAGATATCAATAGGGTATGGAATATGCAAGATCAAGCCATCAAAATTCCTATGATCCCTAAGTCCAATAATAGCACACCAAAACTTCCCACTGCAAGAGTAGGTAAGCTCAACAAGAGTGAGTGCAAGTGATGTGGAAAAAACACTTTTGTGATAGAACCAAGTATCAATACCAATCAAAAAGTATAATTCTCCAAAGGAAACAACAAGTTCTTGGCTCAACAATGACAAGAACTCACTGCCATAACAAGCAAAGAGATTAATAAGATATGTAACTACAAGATTAAGGAATCAAGGAACCTATCATCTCTAAGCTCATTCCAAACACACCAAGCCTTTAATGCATTTTTATCACATGGTGAACCAATGGCTTTGGCATGCTCAACACCAAAGGTGTGATCAACATGTGGGATGGAGTAAAAAAAATAGTTGACTTGGCAACTAACATTAGATACTCCACTCCCCTTCTTGGAAGCACTCTTACACACACCAAGAGTGACTTCCTCACCTCAAAATCCACCTCAAAGACAATATTCCTCACTAGAAAAACTCCCAAAGATAGTATCCAAAATAGGTTCTTCATCATTATAGTCCACAAAATGAAGATTAGGACTACTAGAAGATGGTCCACACAACCAATACCAAGACCACTCATCTCACTTGGAGTTCCAAACAATAGATTGTCTTTAGAGTCAAAATTTTCAAACCATGGACGTTTAAATCCAAACTCTTCTCTAGTTTGATATATACTATCACCTCTTTTAAAATCCCCGTCAAACAAAGGGTTAGTGAAAACAAGCCCACTACCCATCAAAGGTGAGGCATCAAAACTAGAGTCATCATCCACACTCGAGGACTCATCGAATACAATTCGATCCATCTCATCCACTAGGGACTCTTCAAGGTCACTACCATCCTCATTATATAACCTAGGTCCGCCATTATCGAGCAAATCATCAAGGGAAAGTGATGAGACTCAAATAGGCGGAAGCAAATAACAAGGATGCGGAAGCAACAATCACAAGATAACAAGAAAGTAAGGGATTGGGGAGAATAGAAATAGAAGAAAAGAATGGATAAACGATTCAAACCATGAATTGAATATCCGAGAGAGGAAGGGAAACTCGAACCGTACAAGGATTCTGTACTAGTGACGGGTCTCCATAGGCTCCAAGCAAAGAGATAATCCGAAGCTTCAAGCTTCTACAAAGAATAAGGCCTTGCCTCTCTTACTAAGTCTATTCTTCAATTCTAAACAAGCTAATCAAATGAAATGACTAAGGCTCCTATTTATAGTCTTTCCTAAGACTATGTAATAATGACATAAAAGTCCCCACAAGTTGGGGTATAGTAATAAAGACCACGTAGGGTCAAACTAGTAATTAATACTAGGCTAAATAGAAGTCTCATCTTGGCTTGTTCAGGGGGTAGGCGGGGTGCCTGGAGCTAGGCGGGGCGCCTGGGAGTTGGGCAGTGAGCTGGGAAGCCTCTGGCTAGGCGGGGCGCCTGAAGCTAGGCGGGGCGCCTGGCTTAGGCTTGTGTCAGGCGGGGCGCCTGAAGCTAGGCGGGGCGCCCGGCTTAGGCTTGTGTCAGGCGGGGCGCCTGAGTACTGAGGCAGAATCCAATCCAGGTGGGGCGCCTGGCATGGGCGGGGCGCCTAGGCCTGCGACCAACTCCTCGACCTTCAAAATGTTCCGAACTCTTCCCCGATGCTCTTGATCTCTCGTCCTTTGCACCCTCCAATCCCGGCTCTTGATGGTAAGTGCCTTAGGCTCGATTTGGGTCTCATCATCCTCCCCTTCTTGAAAGGATTTCGTCCTCGAAATCAAACCATCAAGACCTACATCCAAAGACAAGCACATCCAAAAGCTCCTACTACAAGAGTAGGTTAGTGCAAGTAGTGTGGAAAACACACTCTTATGGTATAGCCAAGCATCAATAACAATGATAGAGCACATATTTCCGAAGAAAACAACAAGCACTTGGCTTCCCCAATGGGTACACTCAACGCATGATTCATCAAGGAGATCAATAGGGTAGAGAATATGCAAGATCAAGCCATTAAAATTCCTATGATCCCTAAGCCCAATAAGAACACACCAAAACTTCCCACTACAAGAGTAGGAAAGTCCAACAAGAGTGAGTACAAGTGATGTGAATATCACACTTTTATGATAGAGCCAAGTATCAATACTAATCAAAAAGCTTATGTTCCCAAAGGAAACAACAAGTTCTTGGCTCAACATCGACAAGTACTCACTACCATAACAAGCAAAGAGATCAATAAGATATGGAACATGCAAGATTAAGCAACTAAGTTCCTTATGACCTCCAAGCTTATGGTCAACACGCCAAGCCTTCAATGCATTACTATCACAATTTGACTCATTGGCTTTGGCATGCCCAACACCCAAGGTGTGATCAACATGTGGGGTGGAGTGAACAAAATAGTTCAATTGACAACTAACGTCAAATACTCCACTCCCCTTCTTGGAAGCACTCTTACACGCACCAAGAGTGGCTTCCTCACCTGCAAATCCATCCCTAAGATAATCTCCCTCACTAGGCAAACTCCAAAGGAAGGTCTCCAAAATTGGCCCTTCATCATTATAGTCCATACAATGAAGGCTAGGACTACTAGAAGATGGTTCAACACAACCAATATCAAGACCATTCATCCCACTTGGAGTCCCAAACAATGGATCATCCTTAGAGTCTATCTTTACATACCATGGAGGTTCTATGTTACTATCAATTCTAGTCCGATACAACTCGCTACCACAAATGAGATTATCTTCACATAATGGAAAGGTAAAAGCATGCACTTCAAATTCATGGTCACATAAAAACATGGTATCAAGACTAGGTTCTTTACCCACAACCGAGGAGTCATTGAAAACAATTCGATCCATCTCATTCACTAGGGACTCCTCAAGGTCACTACAAACCTCACTACAACACATAGGCCCACCATTATCAAGCAATTCATCAAGGGAGAGGATAGGGTATTCATTCAACTCATCTTCCCCTTTATCAAATATAGGTGGAGTGTCATAACAAGGATCACAATCAAGGTCAACTACACAATCTTCACTAAAGAGAAGTTCAATGGAAATCGAGCTCACATCATGATGTGGCTTATCACTCCTCTCAACTAGTGGTTCACAATCATACACAAGTTGACCATTTGACTCCACACTAGTTGCAAACACATTGTAATCATATATATCATCAACTAGTATAGAGGTTTCATAAACACTCTCACAAGACAAGGAAGTATCATGCTCAAGGGGAGAACTATCACTTACCTTTGAGTGGCCATCTTGCTCACCCAATGCACTTGAAGTGTCATGGATTGGCTCTCCACCTTGAAACTCACATTGAAGGTTGGCTTCACCTTGTCCTTCCTTTTTGGAAGATGATTGAGGCTCCAATGGCTTGCCTCCAAGATTTCCTACACAAGAAGTCATACAAGTAGAAGAAAAAGATAAGGGGTTAAGGTTAGAATAAGGGGTATCCTCACTCTTTACAATTCTTTTTCCCTCTTTCTTTTCCCTCATTTTCTTTTCAAGGTCGGGTGTAGATTCGGGTGGTGACATCCCACTCACATCACTCATCACATCCTCTCCTTTTTCCACTCGAGGAATGTCACCGGTCACTCCCTTACTCCTCTCAATCTTTTGTCTCTCAAATTCGGGTGAGTTGGGACGAGGCCCAAGGATACCCATAGCCGGAGTAGGTGGACTTTTAACATCCACCCGGAATCTAGGATTAAGAGACTCATCACTTGATGTATCTTTCTTCTTTGTAGGTGAACCACTTTGCTTTGGGTCTTGTGGTTCGGGGCTCACCTTGTTGACATATGTCAACTCTCTTTTTGCACTAGTCCCACCATTGATTGTGAGTGTAGGACTTCTCTTCAATGGCGTCCCACTACTCCTCATGTTCATAGGGCTTCTTGATTGCGCTCTTTGGAGCATAGAGCTTCTCCTCATTGGTGTCCCACCACTTCTCATGTTCATGGGTGTGCTTGGTTGTATTCCTTCTTTCCTAAGAAAAAGGATTTGAAACTTCCCTTGTGCTTGAACACGGTAGCCATCCACAACTTCTTGTGCGATCTTGAAGTATCTATTGGAAAGCCAAGGCTTTCCCAACATAACATCACATCCCACTAAAGGGCCTACTTTGCACTCCACTTCTTCTTCAAAGTTCCTTTGTGAAATAACTACCCTCGCCATTCCATCAACACAAGGTATTCCCAACCTTCTCACTACAAGATGGCTAATCCAACTTGCTTCACCATTATCCACTTGAAGCACATACCCATGATTCCCATTAAGGCTCACTACGAATTGACACCACATTCTTTCTCTCATGAATTCATCTAGGTAATGCCCTTTACACAACCCATCAATAGTACCAACACTAGTTGGGTACTTCCTCATTTCACCACTACTAGCAATACCATATCCTATAGTGCGACTCATACCATCTCTTCCTTCGGCCTCATTCTCCTTCATCTCATCCTCCAAGTGTTGGACCCTAGTGTCCATTGCCTCTATTTGAGCCAAGAGGCTCGGAAGGTAGGCTTCAACTAACTCCCTCTCACTTACACCTTTCTCACCACTCCTACTTCCCTCCAAACCTCCCTTATGGATCCTTGTACCTGCATAAGACATGTTAAGAAAGTGCAAAGGTTAGTATAAACAACCTCACTTGCTCTCCCTTACCTTTGGTGGTGGCTCTCACACTCTTTTTAGGGTGCAAACTCCCAAACCCCACCCAAAGATGTCTCTATCTCTTTTAGGAACCACAATGGTAAGATCAATCAACTAGTAGATCCAAGTAAAGGTCCGGAATGGAATTTAGGTGACTCGATGTACGTTAAGCACTTTTGAAGTGAGGACTTGAATCAAAAGATACTACGGATCTTCTTTGAATTCTAGTCTCCTTCCTAGGCACGATGATCCTAATAGCAATTAAAAGGTTAGGACTATTCAAGTAGAACGGTTACTCAAATTAGTACTAACTAGATGTTATGTTATCAAACAAAGGGAAATACCTACGAAAATCTACCCGAAACAATACGTTCAGCACCCAGGAGGGGCGCCTGAAACTCAGGTGGGGCACCTAGATTGTGCAGTGTTCCAGGCGGGGCGCCTGGATCTAGGCGGGGCGCCTGAGATTTAGGCAGTAGCCAAGTCAGGCGGGGCGCCTGGCCTGAAGCCTTTCCCAACTCGTTCCAAACTCGTTTCAAGTCGATTTTCAAGCTCCAAATCCGATGTTTTCAACTTGTTTTCACAATCCAATGATACCCAAAGTTGTTTTTGATCTTCCTTAACAAAACCCAATCAAATTATCAACCAAACAATCAATCAAATCAAGGTTTAATATCAAGAACTTTAAGAACAAACGGTTTTTCAAAGGGTCTTCCAAATGGATTGTGATTCATCAAACTTGGTGTTATACATACTCAAATCCCAAAAAATTGGTATCAAATCATTTGTTTTTCAATGAAGTTCAATCCCCAATAACAAATTTCAATCAAGCATCAATCCAACCCAAGAATCAAGCCAAAATTCCTCAAGAACAAGTTCATCAAGGGTTTAAGGGGTTTTGGGGTTTCAAATTTTCAAACTCCACCAATCCAAACAATTTTGGTATCCAAGTAACGAGAATTCATCCACGATCAAGAATCTATAACACCCATATCACCAATCATCCAAATCACAAGTTACACCAAATTTTTGTGTTTTTCAATTTTTCAATTTTTTTGTACTTTTCTCCTTTCTAATAACTTCAACAACAAGAAAACTAAAAGAAGATACTAGGCACGAAGAACCAAGGGTCGGGGGTTTGTAGAAACAAAACCCGAGCCTTGCTCTGATACCAAACT
This sequence comes from Petunia x hybrida, assembly GCA_037355625.1. NCBI lineage: Eukaryota > Viridiplantae > Streptophyta > Magnoliopsida > Solanales > Solanaceae > Petunia > Petunia x hybrida. The sequence continues at coordinate 10,251 of JBBBVM010000701.1, read as the reverse complement.
GATGAGACTCAAATAGGCGGAAGCAAATAACAAGGATGCGGAAGCAACAATCACAAGATAACAAGAAAGTAAGGGATTGGGGAGAATAGAAATAGAAGAAAAGAATGGATAAACGATTCAAACCATGAATTGAATATCCGAGAGAGGAAGGGAAACTCGAACCGTACAAGGATTCCGTACTAGTGACGGGTCTCCATAGGCTCCAAGCAAAGAGATAATCCGAAGCTTCAAGCTTCTACAAAGAAGAAGGCCTTGCCTCTCTTACTAAGTCTATTCTTCAATTCTAAATAAGCTAATCAAATGAAATGACTAAGGCTCCTATTTATAGTCTTTCCTAAGACTATGTAATAATGATATAAAAGTCCCCACAAGTTGGGGTAAAGTAATAAAGACCACGTAGGGTCAAACTACTAATTAATACTAGGCTAAATAGAAGTCTCATCTTGGCTTGTTCAGGGGGTAGGCGGGGCGCCTGGAGCTAGGCGGGGCGCCTGGGAGTTGGGCAGTGAGCTGGGAAGCCTCTGGCTAGGCGGGGCGCCTGGCTTAGGCTTGTGTCAGGCGGGGCGCCTGAAGCTAGGCGGGGCGCCTGGCTTAGGCTTGTGTCAGGGGGGGCGCCTGAAGCTAGGCGGGGCGCCTGAGTACTGAGGCAGAATCCAATCCAGGTGGGGCGCCTGGCATGGGCGGGGCGCCTAGGCCTGCGACCAACTCCTCGACCTTCAAAATGTTCCGAACTCTTCCCCGATGCTCTTGATCTCTCATCCTTTGCACCCTCCAATCCCGGCTCTTGATGGTAAGTGCCTTAGGCTCGATTTGGGTCTCATCAGAAAGAATAGGATATTCATTCAACTATCTTCCCCTTTATCAAATATAGGTGGGGTGTTATAACAAGGTTTATAAGCAAGGTCAACTTCAAGATCTTCACTAAAGAGAGGTTCAATAAAAACCGAGCTCACATCATGATTTGGCTTATCATCCCTCTCAAATAGTGGTTCACATTCACACACAAGTTGACCAAAAAGCTATACACTAGTTGCAAATACACTAAGATCATATAGATCATCAACTAGCATAGAGTTTTCATAAACACTATCACATGACAAGGAAGTATCATGCTCAAGGGAAGAACTATCATATACCTTTGAGTGGCCATCTTGCTCACTCAATGCACTTGAAGTGTCATGAATTGTCCCTCCACCTTAAAGCTCACATTGAAGATCTTCTTCACCTTGCCCATCTATCTTGGAACATGATTGAGGCTCCATTAATTTGCCTCCAAGAATACCTACACAAGAACTCACACAAGTAGAAGGAAAAGATAAAGAGTAAGTGTTAGAAAAAGGGGTGTCCTCACACTCAACAATTATTTTTCCCTCTCTCTTTTCCCTCATTTTCTTTTCAAGGTCGGGTGTAGATTCGGGTGGTGACATCCCACTCACATCACTCAACACGTCCTCTCCTTTTTCCACTCGAGGAATATCACCGGTCACTTCCTTACTCCTCTCAATCTTTTGTCTCTCAATAATACTTTTTTTTAAATGCTCTATCAATCTATATCAAATATATCTCCTATCCTACAGCCCCCTGCTGCCCCCCCCCCCCATACCGCCCCTTGTTGTCCCCTACCGATCGTGATATGGACTTAAAACAAAGAATTGAAAGAAGTCACAAACCACAATAATTAAAGATAGAAAGCTAGACACTAATTTGGGAAGTTTAGGCAATAATTAGAAGAAGAGTCACAATCACCTCCTTTAATTCACAAACCTCAATTGGATGATCCAAATTACAAGTTGTAGAAAAATTTTCAAGCAACTCATGCTCACCGAATGTTTACAAGCATAACTCAAAATCCATCAATATCTAACCCCTAGCTAATGAGAATAAAGAGTAATTATAGTATTTCTTAAATTGGCATAAAATGCCTTTAGTTGCCCCCAAACTGGATTACAAACAAAATAAGATTAACTAAATATATCCAGGCACACCGTCAGTGGGGTCACACAATGGACATTGTTACTGCACAGTTGCCAGTAGAAATATTCGCGATCGTATGCCTAGGTAACACGGTTGCGAAGAGCATTCTCAATCTGGTTCCTCAACGGTTGCATCTTCTTTAGCTGACTTGTAGGTCTGAAATGGCCACGTTCGCATCACCCTTTATGCGATCTTGTTGATCATTAGAGAGACTAGAAATAGAGACTGAGGAATATGGCACTGTGACATCCATCATCAGCTCCAACACATCAGTCTTCAGGGACAGTCCTTGCACTTCTTGGCTCGTTTACTTAGCTTCTTGTGAATTGTCATGATGTAACTCGGGTTGTATCATTATCCCCTTGTTCAAAAGAATTCATCCACGGATTGGATTGATCACCTACGTCAAGGAGACAAGTGACAAACATTGAAAGTATTATGAACTTGATACTCATATGGTAAATCGACTCTGTAGGAATTATCATTGAGGCACTCAAGAAATTTAAAAGCGTCATCGCCTCTTGGAATCAACTTGTTTTTCCTCTTGCTTGGGAACCTTTCATTTCAGAAATGGACCCAAACCCTATCACTCAGTTCAAAGATCATCTTCTACCTTCCCTTGTTGGCCTTCTTAGAAACTTCTTGATTATTCTTCTTAAGTTGGTTCCTCACTTGCTCATGACGCTTTTTCATATCTTGTGCTCTTATTTTAGTTTCTAAACTCACAACTACATCTTGGAGTAAAGGGGTAAGATCTAAAGGGGTTAGTGGAATAAAACCATATACAACTTCAAAAAGATTCATGCAACTAGAAGTATGAATGGTTCTATTGTCTGCAAACTCGATCAATGAAAAATAATCATCCCATAATGAAAACTTACCCTTAACCATGGCCCAAGGCCCTAATCATGGTATATAAAGTTCTATTTACAACTTCAGTTTGACCATCAGTTTGTGGGTCACAAGAGGTGGAAAACAACAACATAGTGCCAAGTGTCCCCCACAATTCCTTCCAAAAAAGGCTAAGAAACATGGAATACCTATCAATAACAATAGTTCTCGAGGCTCCATGCAATTTAAGAACATGTTCAGCATACAAATTGGCCACACAGATGCATTATCAATCTTATGATATGGAATTAAATGTTTCATTTTTGAAAACCTATCAACTTCAACAAAGATGTTATCCTTTTCTCTTTTGGTCCTTGTCAAACCAAGCAAAAATTCATAGAAATATCAAGCCAAGCACCCAAAAAAATGGGAAGAGGTGAGTACAAACCATGTGGAAGTAATTTCAACTAAGCTTGTTTTCACTCCAAGCATTGATCACAAGCCCTCCTAACATCTTTCTTCATCCGAGACCAATTAAATTGCTCAATAAGAATATAAAGAGTCTTGTCAATCCCAAAATGCCCCATCAAGCCTTTATCATGTGCCTCTCTCAGAAACAACTCCCTCAAAAAAGAATTGGGAACACACAATTTACCATTTTCAAACAAGAACCCACCAAACTTGTGGTACCTCTTCTCCTCCTTATCAACATCTTTATCCTCATCCCCACGCAATCTAATGACCCTTCTTCATCCTTCTTCCAATTCACAATTATCAAAGGGATCTCCAAAATTCGGATCATTGAAGACAATCCTTTCATGCTTTCGAAACACATGAGCTTACACCCAAAAGTATTCAACAACACATGCCTCCTTGAAGGCAACACAAACTTTATTGGCAATGCATCTGCTACCACATTTTCTTTCCTTTTTAGTAATGAATCACATAAGGAAAAGTTTCAAGGAATTCCATCCATTTGGCATGTCTGATATTCAAATTCTCTTGACTAAGAAGATGCTTCAACGAGTGGTGGTCGATTTTTATAATGACCTCCTTAAACCAAAGATAATATTGTTAGTTAGCTAATGCCCTAACCAAATCATACAACTTCTTATCATAGGTAGAGTATTTGGCGGTGGGTCCCTTAAATTTCTCACTAAAGTAGGCTATGGATTTTTGGTCTTGCATCAATATGGCTCTTATTCCCACCCCACCTACGTCATACTCCACGTCAATGTTTTTACCAAAATTGGGCAATTGTAGAAGAGGTGTAGAACTAAGCGCATCTTTTAACATAACAAATACTTTTTCTTGCTCCTTTCCCCACACAAATGGTTTATCTTTCCTTATAACTTCGGTCAATGGTGCGGCCATAATATTAAATCCCCTTAGAAACCTCCTATAAAAGCTAGCTAAACCATGAAAGCTTCTCACATCACAAATGTTTTTTGGAGTTGGCTAATTCTTTATGGGCTCCACTACAGTCTCATCAACTTCCACGCAAATTGCACTCACCACAAAGCCAAGGAATACAACTTTATCAACACAAAAAGAGAACTTTTCAAATTTACAAGGAATTGTCTTTTCTCAAAGCATCAAACACTTGTTTAAAATGATCAACATCTTTTCTAACGATTTACTATAGATAAGGATATCATCAAAGTATACTGCATCAAAATTTCCAAAGAAAGATTTATGAACATGATTCATCAACCTCATAAAGGTAGAATGAGCATTGGTAATGCCAAATGGCATGACAAACTACTCATAGAGACTAAATTTGGCCTTGAAGGCTGTTTTCCATTTATCACCCGATTTCATCTGAATTTAGTATATCCACTCCTTAGGTCAATTTTAGAAAACACACAAGAACTACACAATTCATAAAGCATATCATCTAACCTAGGGATAGGATGACGATACTTAATTTGATTTTGTTGATGGCTTACAATCCACACATGCGCCATGTTCTATCCTACTTAGGCACTAGTATCATAAAAACCACACATAGGCTCAAGCTTTCTCTCACAAGGCCTTTTTCTAGCAACTCTTCAATTTGCTTTTGAAGTTATTTGATGGCTTCTGGGTTGCTTCTATTAGTAGCCTTGTTGGGTAATTGCGAACCCAAACAAGGTTAATTTGATGTTTGATTTCTCTTAGTGGTGGCAATCCACTAGGCAACTCCTCGGGAAAAATATCTTCGTAATCTTTCAAAAGAGAAAGAGAACTAGGCAAAGAGGAGGGTAGTTCATGAGTAATCAAAATGAGATCTTTATGCATGAGGAGGATCAAAGTAACTCCATCCTCAACCTCACCTCTACACTTTTTTTTTTTGGTCAAAAGCACATTTATTCTCTCTTTTATTTCCCCACTTTTTTATGATGTTTTGCCAATTTTCTTTCCTCCATCAGTTCTCTTTTTATTCTTCCTCTCTCTCTTTTCTTTCAACTCCTTCATTCTCCTATATCCCTCGCGCACTTGGTCGGGGGTTAAGGGTTTAAGGATGAACTTTTGCCCTGCCAAAACAAAAGAATATTTGTTGATTTTGCCATCATGTCTTGCCATTCTATCATATTTCCATGGCCTATCAAGCAAAATGTGACAAGCTTGCATTGACACCACATAAAAAATCTCATCTTGGTGGTTCCCAACCTTTAATTTGATCAAGGCTTGCTTAGACACCTTAACTCCCCATATTCATTCAACTATTGCAGCCTATAGGGTTGTTAATGTTTTCTAGTGGGAAGTTTAAGGTGCTCAATCAATGTAATACTTATAACATTAACACAACTTTCACTATCAATGATAAGAGAACAAATAGCTCCTTGGATCCTACAAGTAGTATGGAACAAATTCTCCCCTTCATTCAAGTCTTCTTTCACTTGATCCCCCATAATTTTCCTTACTACAAGAGCAAAATACTCCTTCTTCTAATCCTCATCTTCTCCACTCTCTTCACCCCTTTCAAATTGTGTAATAGCATACTTGACCTTTGTGGCCTCTTGCACATTTTTGGTTTGAAATGTCCTCTCAGTTTTGACCACCCACTGAAGATACTCTTTGGGGTGACTACTTCCTTGGAAGGTTGGAAGGTTGATTTTGATTCTGTCGAAGCCTCGATCTTGGTCATTATGATACCTTATATGTCCCCATTGACATAGTCATAGTAGTGCTAATCACGGTTTGTCTTCCCTTGGTATGCTCCTCCAAGTCGTCCACCTCGACCCCTATAACCTCCTTTTGCATACCCCCTTTGTGGCACTCCTACTGGCTGGTAGTAATGCTCTTCGTCACCAAGAGAATGATAAGACTCTTTTTCTTGTTGATGACCTAAGTGTTGGTGCGTCATATCTTCATGTCTTGGAAGTTCAAGAAGAGGATCCTTTGTTTGAGGAGTAAAATTTGGAGAGTAGGTGTCTTTAGCAACCTAATCACGCCCAACTACGCCCTATAAAAGGGACTAAGCGGTCGCGGCAAATATAGCTCGGTATTTAAAGTCTGTAAGTCGAATTCCACAAAGAACACGACTCTTAGCAGTTAATCTTGCTAAATTATCGACTTAACCAACTTCAAGTTTATATCTTTGATTTGGTTTGGTTCTATCAACTACTTAACATGAAACTAAATAACAAGTATAAAAAGATAGATTTGATTCAAGAGATGTAAAGCCTATAATTGATTTTCCCAACTGCGAACTTGCATAAGTATTGTCTCATTAATTCCCCTTGAGTCTTCCTAATGAGCAAGTGCTCCAAGTTTATAACTACCCACTCCTGTTAAGTACTCATAACTTTCGCTAATTAACTATTCCAATTAACTAATGAGGATAGGCAGGACTACACTTATGGTTCACAGTACGGATCAATATTCCTGATTCACCGTTTTGACAACCTAAGCAATGCCTTTATTTTAGGTTGAAATACTGCTATGTGTTTAAACCCTGACTCATGAATCTATTCCTAGTAATCACAAGAATAAAGGGGACAATTGATTGTGGATCCTACCAATTAATTAGCATAAAATTCGTAAATTACATAGATAGGAAGAACTAACAAGGTTCATTCATAACACAGTAATTATCATCACACAATTATACGGAGTTGTTCAATCAACCCTATAATGAGTGATTTAGCCACGCAGTCATATTCTAATACAAGAAATAACTATAAGCATGTAAAAATCACTAGAGATAGATGGATTAATTGATGAAGTAGAGCTTTGAATCTTGATCTTCTCTCTTCCTTGCCTCTTTTTTGGTGTTGAATAGGTCCTTTCTAGGTTAATAGTTCATAAAAGAGGAAAGAGAAGCTTTTATACCATGTAGGAAACTAAGCCCTTTCGCGCAGAATTTCTGCTCCGTGGGGCGCCCACATACCATGCTGACTCAGTTTCTTCAGATAATTCAGCTCGCGTGGTGCTCTTGTGCCTGGCGAACTCAGTTTCTTCATACAATTCAGCTCGCATGGTGCTCGCGTATTCGGCCTAAATGCGCTGAAATTTTTCTTCACTTCTAGGAAAAAACTCTATTTCTTACCGTGTTACTCGCAGAGCACACGGATCACTTGAAATATTTAATATCTTCCATTTTAATGCCAAAACTTGCGCTTTTTGCTTCAATTCACCATGTTCAATTCCTACAACACCAAACAAATTAATTAATATTAAATCTTGATTGTTTTGCATATAAACTCTTAAATTTACTATCAGAACATGGTAAAAACACCCTCAAAGTATATGTAAAATACCCAAACATCACCAGATGAGAATCAACGCGGAAAAAGTAAAAGATAAGAACGAGACGTAACTCGATCTCTAATCCCAAGTAGCAACGGAGAACTTGTTCCGTTACACCCCGGGAGAAGGACAAGAACACCTACGCTATGCAACTACCCTCGAGCTAACGCGAGCACGCAAGTAGAATGGTCGGAGAGGAAAAGTATTCATCTAGATCCGCTAGAAGAACTACAAGTCCAAAATCAAAGGGTTTCATTCAATAACCAAGAGCCATGCTCATGTTCAATGTTTAACATTCATCAAATATCATAAACTAAGTGTAAAATAAGCTAGGCTTGGCTATTTATAGTGTTTCCCAAGCTTACACAATGTCCTAAATACCCTTACTAATAAGGTTCATCAAATAAGCCTCGTAGGGCAAAACAGTAAAAGAAACATAAGTCTTCACAGCTGGGAGGGGCGCCTGGGCTGCAGGTGGGGCGCCTGGATTTGCAGGCAGCTAGGCGGGGCGCCTGGCTAGGCCTTCAGCTAGGCGGGGCGCCTGGGCAGGTGGGGCGCCTGGGTGCTTTTCTGGGCCTTAGGCAGTGAGTTGGCCAGGCGGGGCGCCTGGCCCTTCTGTGCCGGATTCTTCCTTAGGCGTGAAGCCTAGTTTAAGCACCCGGAATGGCTTCCACTCGCTTCCTTCTTCAAGGTCCTTCCTCACCAAGTGTATGTGTACTCCTTGGATCTCCTTAGCTTGACTCCGTGTGAATGGTCTTGTGGAGGTTTGAGTCTCATCATCCTCCCCTTCTTGAGAAGATTTCGTCCTCGAAATTGAGGCATCATCACCCACGACCTCATCATCACCTACATCCAAAGGAACCAAGTCACAAACATTAAAAGTATTAGAAACTTGATACTCACTTGGCAAGTCGACCACATAGGTGTTGTTTATCTTTGAAAGCACTTGGAATGGGCCATCGCCACGGGGTGCTAACTTCCCTTTTCTAAGGTTTGGAAACCTTTCTTTCCGGAAGTGCACCCACACATAGTCACCCTTCTTGAGTTCCACCTTCTTGCGTCCTTTGTTTTTCTTGGAAGCAACCTTAGCATAGGCTTCCTCCAAATTCTTCTTCGCCTTTGCATGGAGTTCCATCATTGCCTTCGCTCTAGCTTTACCTTCAAAATTAACAACCATTCCCTTGGCAAAGGGGTTAGATCAAGGGGAATCAAGGGTTAAAACCATAAACACACTCGAATGGAGTCATGCCAATCATTCTATGCACGGTTCGATTGTAGGCAAACTCCATAAGAGGTAAACGATCAATCCAAGTCCCGGCCTTACCTCGGGTCATGGCCCTTAGAAGAGCACCCAAGGTTCGGTTTACCACTTCCGTTTGCCCATCGGTTTGTGGGTGGTGGGACGTGGAGAACAAGAGCTTGGTGCCTAAAGCACCCCATAAACTTCGCCAAAAATGGCTTAGGAACTTAGTGTCCCTATCACTCACTATATTTTGAGGCACACCATGTAGCTTCAAAACATTTTCAACAAACAAGGAAGCTACATGTTGGGCATCATCGCATTTCTTGCATGGAATGAAATGAGCCATCTTTGAGAACCTATCCACAACAACAAAAATGCTATCATGGCCCCCCCTAGTCCTAGGTAATCCCATCACGAAATCCATTGAGATATCCAACCAGGACTAGTAGGTACGGGGAGAGGGGTATACAACCCATGGGGGTGGGCTTTGGATTTAGCACGCTTGCACTCAAGGCAATTGTTGCAAAACTTTTCCACTTGCACCCCCATCTTTGGCCAATGAAATTGTTCTTTAAGAATAGCCAAAGTCTTTCTTGTGCCAAAATGTCCATGAGTCCCCCGCAATGTGCCTCTTGCACAAGCAACTCCCTCCAAGAGGACTCCGGTATGCATACCCTACCATTGTTGAAGATATATCCATTAACCCATTGGTATTTTTCAACTCTCTCCCCCTTCTCTAGAGCATCATGGACACTCTTTAGCTTTGGGTCATGAGCATACATCAATTTAATGCTCTCAAAACCCATGAGCTTAGAGGTTAGAGTGGTGGCTAGAGCAAACTTTCTCGAAAGCGCATCCGCCACAACATTGTCCTTCCCTTTCTTATATTGGATCACATAGGGAAAGGACTCAATGAATTCAACCCCACTTGGCATGTCTCTTATTGAGCTTCTCTTGGCCTCTCAAATGCTTGAGTGACTCATGGTCACTCTTGATTACAAACTCACGAGGCCAAAGATAGTGTTGCCAATGGGCAAGGGCTCTCACAAGGGCATACAACTCCTTGTCATATGTAGAATAGTTCAAGGAGACCCCTTTCAACTTTCACTAAAGTAGGCGATGGGTTTGCTATCTTGCATTAAGACACCACCAATTCCCACCCCCGAGGCATCACACTCAACCTCAAATGCCTTTCCGAAGTCGGGCAATTGCAATAGAGGGGCGGTACTCAACCTACTTTTCAACTCAAGGAAGGCCTTCTCTTGAGGCTCTCCCCAAACAAACGGTTGGTCTTTCTTCACCAATTCGGTGAGTGGAGCGGCAATGGAGCTAAAGTCCTTCACAAATCGCCTATAAAAGCTTGCGAGACCATGAAAGCTCCTCACTTGAGTCACGGTAGTAGGGGTAGGCCAATCACGTATGGCCTCTACCTTAGACTCATCCACCTCCACTCCTTGAGCACTCACAAC
>JBBBVM010000700.1:0-144489 GCA_037355625.1 Petunia x hybrida | reverse complement strand
ACTACATTACTATTCACTATTTTTATTATTATCTTTAACTATTTAACACTTTTAATTATCATTTTATATCTACCTAATTAGCTTTATGTTAGCGTATATCTTTGCAATGTTCAGTCTACATCTTAATTTTGCCAGACTGAATTGATAGATTAATTTTCGTATATATTAGTATTATATAATTAAAATTATAAGTTAATTTCGTTATAAGTAATAACTTATAAGTGTGTAAAACAATTATCTTCACCAATTATAAGTGCAAACGTGACAATATACGATGTTTGCTAAATTGAAAAGTGACAATCGAAAGTACATTAAAAATACACTAAAATGAAAAGATACTATAGATTGAATTTAAGAGAGGAATATTAATTATATGAGATGAATATGTAAGAATGAAAAAGATAGGATTTATTTAATGAAATAAAAGAAAGTAAATAAAAGATAATAATATACGAGTAATATTGAAGATAGAAAAGAATATGGAAAGGAATACTCACATTTGGAGTAACAAAATGATGTAATGGTTGGAGGTAGTTTACTCCATTTTTGGAGTGAGATTTGGAGTAGAATTTGTATTTGGGGATTCGACCCCAACTCCTAGTTGAGTAAAATTGTATCGCGATGACCGTTCATACCACAAGCCGAGGTGTGTGTTGAATGTTGTCATCAAGCCATTGTACTCATTTGGAAAATGGAACGAGAGTCGTCGTTTTTTTTTTTGTCACAGTTATAAGAATGCTCAAGGTTTTAGTCCATTAAACTTAACGGAATTGTTCATATTTTTATAAGTTTGTTTTCTTCCAACCTCTTATAAGTAACTATTGCTGCTAAACCAGTTCTGTTTAAGTGGCTTTATTTCACGAAGTTAAACAAAATCACTTAATTACGAATTTTTCAAAACCCAGTTAAAATCATACCAGTGCTTTGATTCTGCATTAGCAATTAATGTCGTAATTATACTTTCGTGTACATGGAACAGGTTCATCACATAATCACCACTATATGCTTCAAAATAAATACATTGGTTGACCATACATAAGTTACAATGTGGCTACACAAAAGGTCGTTGGTTCGCCCACAAGAACAAAACAAACACTTACATATTTTGGTATGTATGCTTCACGATATGTAAACACAGTAATAAAAAACACTAGCAAGGACTTGGGGCTTAAACCTTAAACATAGTAATTCATTCCATCCCACGCCTTAGGTATGGATTTTAAGCCTTCTCAGCTAGTTTTATGCCAATCTTAATTCCTAACAAAAGAACAGCTAACATCTCCCAAGGAACATTTTCTTCTCCATCACAGCTTTCAGTATTCGCCGAAAAAATCATTTGGGAACAGGTTTCCTAAACTTTTCATAGGCTACCTTAGCTTCATCCTCATTGTTGAAGCCTTTGTAGAGGGATTTTTTGACACCAGTGACCAGGGGTGCGCTTTCTTCCCAGCTACTATATATTCCAGGCTTCAATCCCCTGAAAACAACATAACATTTATAATTTCCTTTACCCTTTCTTTGTTTTGCCATTTTTATTTGACTCCGAGGAACAAAATATGAGATTCAACAGGTGTGCTAATAGTGCTTTAGGACCCACCCCTTATAGACGCAAGGGGGGTCGGTGGAGTATATGTGAAGATCTTATCATTACATATTGCACTGTTCAATGTAATGATGATCAGCTTTTCTATCTGATCGATATGCACATATACCCATAAACTTGAACCGCCAAACGCCATTCCCGCTATTTACAGCAAGATTTGCGTCGCGATAACTTGCTGTTGTTGTGAGTCGTACCTACAACTAGGCATTCCTACCCTATCTGATTCAAAAGAAAAGTAGAAACTGAGGCTTCTTGTTACGTACGAGAACTATACGGCGTGTGCAACAGTAGTGTTTTAGCACGACCAGTGCAAGTAAAAGATGCTCTCCACTATCATTATATAGTTGTCCAAGTTCAGCTTTCACATAAGTTCGTTTGAAGAAGTAAGAGAGAAGATTGGAGTAATCAAAAAGTTGTTGGTAGCTTTTAAAGTAAGTAGGGCCCAATAGGGGTAAAATAGAGATTGTGCATTTAAATAGTCGACAATAAGGAAATGTGACATTCTTTTTGGACAGACCAAAAAGGAAAGTGTGACACATAAATGGGACAGGGGAGTAGTAGTTTTGATTGTAATTCGCAAACAACAGGAATCAACACAAAACATGATCTTAAACTAACGCGTTCTCAACCTCCTCGTCATAGGCTGGCTTACTCAACTGATGGCTTAGCTGGCGTTAACAACTACTTGCAGAAGACACCACCATCTGTCGAAGATTTAAGAAGTTCAAATATGACCGCATTCCCGTTTTGCAGTTTATTCTCGACATCAAATCGTATCCACCCATTAAATAGGAGTAGCAGTCTTCCTCGTTGTATTTATGCATTGTGTGGACGTGTGGTAAAATATTTGAAGTTTGGTGATCCAACACAACTCCGGTTCGAACCCAATTTGGTGTGACATAAACGTTAGACGTTAAGGAATTCATACGACGTAGGCTTTGAAATTATTTAAGAATTAAATCTAACTAACAATATAGACCTATGGCTATACGTTATGAATATATCCCTATAACACCAATTCATTAGCACCAATACTCTTAATTAATATCTTAGTAGTAGAAATAGTGTAATAAGAGTTATAGAGATAAATTTTGTTGCTAGGCGAGATTAAAATGTAATAGAGATATGTATGTCGTTGCTAGGCGAGTCTCATCAATTCACGATTGGTAGTTGTGCAGCCGAATAAAGCGATATATATTGTTAAAAGATATCGTGTAGCAGGGTCCGGATCCTTACTCCACTCACATATACATTAGCAAACAAAAGGTAGTGACACAAACAAGATTTTAATCAAACTACAAAGGATTCTCTAAACATCTGATCCTAGGCTCCATGTTTCAACGGATGGTTTTCATCGATTAAAATTCTAAAGACCACACCCTCTGTTGAAGCTTCAACAAGTTGAAAAAAAAACAAGACTCCCTATTTTTAGTTTATTATCGACGACAAATATTTCCAACCTTTAACGAGTCTTCGTCGACCATAACCAATAAGAGTTGCTTTCCACTCCTTCCCACGACATCGAGAACTGCTATGACCGAAGTAGGAGGGAGATCCTCATTAATGCAAGTTGGAAGATACTGTGGAAATTTATCATGCCAGAATTTTGTTGAAGTTATACATCCATACATGTTTATAAATTGAAAAAAAAGAAGAAGAAGAAGATTATTGACGTAAATCTAAATAGAATTACCAGAGTATCATGCTTGTTGTATGTAGAGGCTATTTTCAATAGAACCAGGAGATGAGCGAATCGTCTTCAACCCATTCACTTGCCCATTTTCCTCTAGTTAGCTCTTTGTGGTTATGTGGTGCAATACAATTCCCGAAGGGGTTGCTGGCACAAACGCGGAAGAACAAACAAGAAGATAAAGATAGAAGCAAGACAAAACTTGCTTCTTTCGAAAGAACAGTGAGGAACCTGTCTCAAAGCTCAATCAAAAGGGATACAAGGATCACCTATACTATGCAACAATCCTCAAGAGAACATTGCCTCTTGCAAACTGAATGATCAGAGAAATGTTCAATCGGACTAACCGAAAGCCACAAGTCCTTAAAAGCCCTCACCGGGGTTTTGCTCACGACGGAGACAAGAAGAAATGTGCTCGGCACTTTCATTCAATTCATCAATGTTCAAAAACTAGCTATCTACAATGAAAGGAAACAAGGTTTATATAGGAAATACTAAGGGTAAACTAGTAAAAAGGTCACAGTTGACCAATAGAAATAAGCCACGCAGGGCTGAGTTAAAATGTGTTCGGCAGACTTTGACTTCGGTAAGCCTTGGCTTCGGTTCTCGATTGTCTGCTCGGACACACTTGTTTCCTTCGGACGCTCAATTGTCTTCGAGCTCATTGTCCTCGGTCACTTTGCCATCGGGCTCAAATCTGAAGATAATGCCTTCGATTCTTGAGCTCGGCCACTCAGCTTCGGAGCAATTGTTTTCCTTCGGCCAGGCTAAGTGAACATGCACATCGTGCAGCAGCTTGGCTTGGCTTCTTGTCATCGGTCTCCTCGGTGGATCGAACACTTGATCAGCACGTGTTCGGGCTGCATCATCCTCCCCTTCTTGAGAAGATTTTGTCCTCGAAATCAAGCCCTCCTCGTCCTCCGAAGTCGGACCTACAACACAAGGAACTAAGTCAGCAACATTAAAGGTGTTGGACACGTTATACTCACCAGGGAGGTCGATCACGTAGGCATTGTTGTTGATCTTGGTCAACACTTGAAATGGACCATCCCCTCGAGGAGCCAACTTTCCTTTCCTTTGGTTCGGGAAGCGTTCCTTTCGGAAGTGAACCCAAACCCAATCTCCCTTCTTTAATTCCAACTTTTTACGCCCCTTGTTTTTCTTTAAGGCAACCTTTGCATAGGCCTCCTCGAGGTTCTTCTTCACCCTTGCATGCAATTCGATCAAGGCAGCTGCTCGTCGAGTACATTCAAAATCAAGAACAGAATCTCGAGGCAATGGGGTTAAATCAAGTGGAATCAAAGGATTAAAGCCATACACACATTCAAACGGAGTCATGTTGATCATTCTATGCACCGTTCGATTGTATGCGAATTCCATCATGGGCAAACGATCAACCCAGTTTCCAACCTTCCCGTTGGTCATTGCCCGAAGCAACGATCCCAAGGTTCGGTTAACTACCTCGGTCTGTCCATCAGTCTGAGGATGGTGAGACGTCGAGAATAGTAGCTTGGTGCCGAGGGCACCCCACAAACACTTCCAAAAATGACTCAAGAACTTCGAGTCTCGATCACTCACAATAGTACGAGGTACACCATGCAATTTTAACACGTTAGAAACAAACAATGTAGCTACATGCTGTGCATCATCACACTTTTTGCAAGGAATAAAGTGAGCCATTTTTGAAAAACGGTCAACCACAACGAAGATGCTATCATGTCCTCCCCCCGACCTCGGTAACCCCAAGACAAAGTCCATGGATATATCAACCCAAGGTCGATCAGGCACAGGCAACGGGGTGTACAATCCATGAGGGTTGGACTTCGATTTTGCTTTCTTGCAAACGAGACAAGCGTTGCAAAGCTTTTCCACATCTCGTCGCATTTTGGGCCAATGGAACTGCTCGGTCAAGATACCAAGAGTTTTATCGACACCGAAGTGTCCCATCAGTCCACCTGAGTGAGCTTCTCGAACCAAGAGCTCCCTCCACGATGACACTGGCACACAAACCCTCCCATTTTTGAAGAGGTAGCCATCATGCCACTGATATTTCTCAACCTTTCGGCCACTCAAGATTGCGTCTCGAACACATTTCAGCTTGGGATCGTCCTCGTACATCAACTTGATGCTTTCGAATCCCATGAGCCTAGAGGCGAGAGTGGTCGCTAAGGCAAATTTCCTTGATAGCGCATCGGCCACAACATTATCTTTTCCTTTTTTGTAATGAATTACATAGGGAAAGCTTTCAATAAATTCAACCCACTTGGCATGTCTTCGATTCAATTTCTCCTGACCTCGGAGATGTTTCAAAGATTCATGATCACTTTTGATCACAAATTCTCGAGGCCACAAATAATGCTGCCAATGGGCGAGTGCTCGAACGAGGGCATACAGTTCCTTGTCATACGTTGAGTAATTCAAGGCTGCACCCTTAAGCTTTTCGCTAAAGTAAGCGATCGGCTTCGAATCTTGCATCAGCACTCCTCCGATCCCAACTCCAGACGCATCACACTCGACTTCGAATGCTTTGCCGAAGTCAGGGAGTTGCAACAACGGGGCAGAACAAAGCCTCTGCTTCAACTCTTGGAAAGCCCTCTCTTGGGACTCTCCCCACACAAATGGATTGTCTTTCTTCACCAGCTCGGTTAAAGGAGCTGCCACGGTGCTAAAGTCACGAACAAACCTTCGGTAAAAGCTAGCTAAGCCATGGAAGCTACGAACTTGTGATACCGAGGTTGGAGTTGGCCAATCTTTGATGGCTTCGACTTTTGATTCGTCGACTTCGACACCATTAGCACTGACAACAAATCCAAGAAAGACTACACGATCGACACCAAAGGCGCATTTCTTGAAGTTTGCATACAACTTCTCTTCTCGAAGCTTATCTAGTACTTGCCTTAGGTGGTCGACATGTTCATCCACGGTTCTGCTATAAACAAGTATGTCATCGAAATAAACGACAACAAACTTATTTATGAACGGTTTGAGCACATGGTTCATCAGTCGCATGAATGTGCTCGGTGCATTGGATAAGCCAAAAGGCATCACCAACCATTCATAGAGACCGAATTTGGTCTTGAATGCAGTTTTCCACTCGTCTCCGGGTTTCATTCGGATCTGGTGGTAACCGGACCTGAGGTCTATCTTCGAAAAGCATGAAGAACCACTTAATTCATCTAGCATGTCATCTAATCGAGGGATAGGATGACGATACTTTACCGTTATTTTGTTGACTGCTCGACAGTCAACACACATCCGCCATGTCCCATCCTTCTTCGGAACAAGGATAACTGGAACGGCGCAAGGACTCAAGCTCTCTCGAACGAGGCCCTTGTTCAGGAATTCATCAACCTGCCGTTGGAGCTCTTTGGTGTCTTCGGGATTACACCGGTATGCAGGTTTGTTAGGTATTTGAGACCCTGGTACGAAGTCAATTTGGTGCTCGATTCCTCTCATCGGAGGTAATCCACCTGGCATTTCCTCGGGAAACATGTCCTCGAAGTCCTGCAAAACTTTACGAACAAACAAAGGCAAAGGGTTATCATTAGAAAAATCATCATTAGAGTTTAGAAAGATACCCTTGTGCACGAGGCAAATCATCATCTGACCGTGGTCGTTGCCTCGTAAGATCTCACCGGGTTGCATGATTGCACAAATTCCTTTCACTTCGATTGGTGAGTTTGTCTCTTCGGGCCCCAATTTTGCACCT
This sequence comes from Petunia x hybrida, assembly GCA_037355625.1. Lineage (NCBI taxonomy): Eukaryota > Viridiplantae > Streptophyta > Magnoliopsida > Solanales > Solanaceae > Petunia > Petunia x hybrida. The sequence continues at coordinate 137,487 of JBBBVM010000700.1, read as the reverse complement.
ATCGGAAGCTTAGCTTTGGCCGCTTCTTTCAATTCTTTCATTCGTTTATAGTCCTCGGTGACTTGTTTTGGAGACAAGGGTTTGAGTATAAAACTCTTCCCATCGAGCTTCACAGTGTAAGTGTTGGATCTGCCATTGTGAATAGCTGTTCGGTCATACTGCCACGGTCGACCCAATAGCAAATGACAAGCTTACATCGGAACCACATCGAATATCATTTCATCTTGATACTCTCCGATTTTGAACTTGATCCACACTTGTTTGACAACTCTCAATTCTCCACACTCATTCAGCCATTGTAACTTGTAAGGGTGGGGATGCTTCATCGTAGGTAATCCCATTTGTGAAACCAAAGTTTGGCTCACTACATTGGCACAACTACCAGAATCAATGATCATCGAACACACCTTTCCCCTCACTCGACATCGGGCATGAAAGAGGTTTTCTCTTTGGTTGTCCTCTTCTTCAAGAGTCATGCAGCTCAAATTCCTTCGAACCACAAGAAACATTTCCGGATGATCAGCTTCGGCAGCCTCATGATCATCATCAACTTCAGCTCGATCAGTCTCCTCGATAATTTCCTCCTCTGTGTCACTCGCTTGCTCATGGACGGTTCCATCTTCGAGCAAAAGCATAACTTTGCGAGTTGGACACTCTTTTGCCATGTGACCATAACCTTTGCATTTGTGACACTGAATATTTGAAGCACTAGGAGAGCTTAGTTGCACTTTACCTCCCACTTCTCTTGGTTGGTTAACGGTCACACCTCTTTCGAAGGGTCTCTTCGAATCTCGAACAGTGTTAGCACTTGCTTGGTTTGGACTCTTCCATTCTTTACTTCGGTTCAAAGGAGTAGAAGTAGTGACTCCTCGATACCGGTTTGCCTTATCGTCCTTCACCAATTTTTCAGCTTCGGTGGCAGCATCAAACACACCTTCCAACGTGTGGTACACGTGGAGTCTCAACTGAGATGACACATCCCTAGCCAAGCCATTTTTGAATCTGATAATGGCTTGCTCTTCGTCTTCAACCAGATCAAGATTCAATCGAACCTTTTCGAACTCATCGTGGTACTCTTGGACAGACTTGGACCCTTGCTTTAACTCATAGAGCTTTTGCATTTGAGTCTGCCTGTACTTGGCACTCAAATACTTAGCATCCATCGCTCTCATCAACTATGGCCAGGTAGTGACTACTGGATAGTCATTCCTTCGTCTATGTCTCTTGTCAGATTCCCACCATGTTGATGCATAAGTTTCGAACGAAGCAATGGCATGGGCAGCTTTTCTCTCATCGGTCATCTCATTGGTTTCAAAGATGCGCTCCATTTTAAGCTTCCATTCAAGATACTCATCGGGATCACTAGTTCCTTTAAAGGGTGGAATAGTGATCTTGACACTGTTCAAGTTTGAGTCTCGAACACCACGAACCTGTTCGAGAAACTCATCTTCTCGATCATCAGCCTCACGCCCAATATTTCTTTCAACATTTGCGCCTCGGCCTCGACCTCGGAAATTTCCACGTCCTCGGTGAGCTTGCCTTCGTTGAGCGAATGGCGGCTCACGCTCATATTCGTCCTCGGGAAATTCCTCTTCATCAATCTCTTCGGTTACAGCACCAAGGTCTCTTCGGGCCCTTGGAAGTGGTAACCTCTCTCCTCGGGGAATGCCCAAGTTTTGATTTCCAGCTTGGGGATTGCCCAAGTTTTGTTGTGCTTGGGGATTGCCTAAGTTAAGCTCTCTTCGAATTGCTTCACTCGTCAACTGATGTTGTCGAAGAAGCTCAGCATACAGCTCAGGTTTCATCGGAGTGGATTCGCTTGTTCCAGCGCCGGACCCATGCATGGCCACGGACGCACTTCCCTGTTCGAGTTGAGTTACTCGAGCACTCACTCCTCTCACATCGGCACTGACACTGTGTATCGCAGCCATGAGATCGGCTAACGACAACTCAGGCTTCTCAATGCTTTTGCCATCGTTTCCAGCCATTGTACCTGCACAAGTCAAAGATCAAACAAAAGTTAGGGTTAGAAATCACCTCACACACTCCCTCACCTTTGATGGGGGGCACTCGGGTCCACTCAATTTATGGGTTCGGTTTTTGATCACTCAAGGACTTGGTAACAGTGGCTCGTCTGATTGATCGGTCCTCTAAGATCCTTCAAGTTCGACAATAGTCACTGCCTCTTCGGGAAGAGTGAAGTGATGTTCGACTCGATGGAACGGACGCTTTTCAACTGAGCTCGGGGAGTCAAAGGAATTTCTACGAAAGTTTGGACTTCGGTCACCCCTTCGCACGAATTCCTATCAGCTTAAAAGAGTTAGTACGACCTTGAGTAGGACAATTACTCAAAAGATCCACTAACTAGAATTTTGACACGAAAGAAAGTGAGAACCTAGGAGAATCTACCCTTTTGGAATCTTTTTCGATCACACCCACTCCTGTCCGTACAAGAGTGGTCCCTCCTTGGTACGGATAGGGTTTTACCTTATCCACTTTCCTTTTTCAGCCGACAATTTTCACCTGGGGCTTTGATGTTAAAATTTTAACCCCTTTCTTCTTCAATGGAACAGTGACTTTGCTCCGGCGTACGGACACAACAACTTCGGTTCACTGACCACGAATTTCAACAGATCTGGGTTGCTTTATCGACTCCGGTTTCATCAGCATCGGAGGAATTCAGTTCTTCGAGCTAAGAACCAGCTCGTTCGAGTCGTACACTGTTACGACTTTGTAACAAGTTTCCGGCGTACGGACTTCGATTTAAGCTCAGAACTTCGATTTTTAAGCAACAAACAAACCCAAATCACTCAAGAACCACCAATCTTCACCGGTTTCTTCCAAACACAGTGGGGTTCGAGTTTTCAGTCACCATTAAAGCTCAAAACAGTCCAAAAATTCACCAAGAAACCCTAGTCACGAAATTGGTGCGTCGGGTACTTGTTGGATTCGGAACTTGATGGTGAACAAGAATCAATGGTTGTTTTTCCCAAACAACCAACAATCAAACATAATTTTTGAATTTTCTTTTTAACACCTTTTTTTTTTTTTGTAAAATAACAACACCAACAGTAACAAAATTCAAGAACACGAAAAGGAAACAAAGACACAAAAACGCACGAAGATAATGAACAGGATTGAGGTTGTAAGAACAAACTCAAACCGTGCTCTGATACCAAGATGGTGCAATACAATTCCCGAAGGGGTTGCTGGCACAAACGCGGAAGAACAAACAAGAAAGATAAAGATAGAAGCAAGACAAAACTTGCTTCTTTCGAAAGAACAGTGAGGAACCTGTCTCAAAGCTCAATCAAAAGGGATACAAGGATCACCTATACTATGCAACAATCCTCAAGAGAACATTGCCTCTTGCAAACTGAATGATCAAGAGGAATGTTCAATCGGACTAACCGAAAGCCACAAGTCCTTAAAAGCCCTCACCGGGGTTTTGCTCACGACGGAGACAAGAAGAAATGTGCTCGGCACTTTCATTCAATTCATCAATGTTCAAAAACTAGCTATCTACAATGAAAGGAAACAAGGTTTATATAGGAAATACTAAGGGTAAACTAGTAAAAGGGTCACAGTTGACCAATAGAAATAAGCCACGCAGGGCTGAGTTAAAATGTGTTCGGCAGACTTTGACTTCGGTAAGCCTTGGCTTCGATTCTCGATTGTCTGCTCGGACACACTTGTTTCCTTCGGACGCTCAATTGTCTTCGAGCTCATTGTCCTCGGTCACTTTGCCATCGGGCTCAAATCTGAAGATAATGCCTTCGATTCTTGAGCTCGGCCACTCAGCTTCGGAGCAATTGTTTTCCTTCGGCCAGGCTAAGTGAACATGCACATCGTGCAGCAGCTTGGCTTGGCTTCTTGTCATCGGTCTCCTCGGTGGATCGAACACTTGATCAGCACGTGTTCGGGCTGCATCATTATGTAAGTTGGGTATTACTTCGAGAAATGTAATATGAAGAGTCAGAATATCACAAATTAATGGAAGGTGGTTGTCAGATGTGGATACTTAGTTCAATTTGTTTGGTTGACAATTCGGCTCGTTGATTATTATCTTAGAATTTGGTGTTATAGACGAGCCCTAAGGTATTATCAAATTTCATACATAAATGCACACGAAATATGTTGGGGCTTGCGAAAGTGTTGACTAACGTGGATGCGGGATTATCTCCAAAACACAACCAAGGATAAGGGAACTAACTAATGTGGATGCAGGATTATCTCCCAAAAAGAAAAAAAGTGAACAGGTTGGAATGCCTCTCAATGGAACTACATTAGCTCAGCATTAAGTCCTATCACAGCTACACAACATCAGTTGATGACGACTTTATCGAGTTTTGTAAAGCGGTTTAACTTTCAAGTACGCGTTTGTTGTAAATATTGTATGCTACGCAACAGTCGAAGCAACAACTTGTACCGTCTATAATTACGAAGTAGAACCTTGTAGCTGCGCTATCCGCAACTACGAAAATCTTATTATGACGTGTCTCGTACAAGGAAGCTCCTTTAATAGAGTATATTTGGCACCTACGACGTTTGCGCATCCACGGACAACTGATGATAATTCTTTCACATAATGTTAGGAACTACCCAAGATTAAAATTCGTATAGTAGAAATAAACAGGGTACGCCAACAAACAATGTTATACTGTAAATCTGAAACAAAACACAACCTTAAAGCACCCCGCCTAAACTCCAGGTTGCTCGAATCATTCAAAATGACATTGAACTAGCGTCGGATCATCCAACAACACCCTACATCTGAATCACTGAAATGCATCCGACTGCACTGACGGATGATCTGCGCAACATAGCCTAAAATGATTCATGTGGATAATGTGTGCATAATTTAGTCGATAGACTAGATACTAGAAAATTTTGTTCTAACAAAAATTCACAAAAAATCAACAACGTACTAGCATCTCAGCGACACACTTTGCTTTTCGAGCTCACTAACCCATGTTCTGCTCTGGTTTAACAGATATAATTTCTTTCTTTATATGATGCAGCTGACTCATCCTTAAGAAGTCCTTGTCATTTAAAAGAGCATTCGCGGCTTCATCTTGCAATCTTTGTGCTTGTTCTTTCTCCTTTTCCTTGTATTCCAGCTTTGTCCCAAGTAAGCGTAGTCTTCTCTTCTCCAAAAGTTCAATTTCATCCTTGACACGCTTTACTTCCTTTTCTTTCTCAATGTTAAGATAAACGGTGCGCTCGTAGTAAGCAATCTTCTCTTGTAGGCTCATCTCTGCCGTCTAAGGGTAACGCAAAGACATTTTTTATTTCGATAAAATAAAATAAAGGGAAACAATTGGAAATAAAAAGAGAAACATAGTAGTTAATTAAGGAGACATTTCAAACCTTGCACCGCTTATTAGAGGTTCCTTCGTCACATCCCCTTCTAAGCAGAGCCTCGCTGGATTCTAATCCACGGACTATTTCAACTTTGCACGTACAAACTTTTTCTGAACACTTCACCGGTTGAAAGACAACCCGATCTCCCACCCTTAAATCATTGTCGTTGGCAAAATACTTCCATCCACGGCCCAACTTATTCTGTTTATCTTCACCGATAGCAGCTGCAACCATCCATGTTCTCCCATGGAAGTCAAGGACACAAGTCTATGCTGAAGCAGGAATATAAAGAACAGACTTCGCAGGCAGATACTGTCAGTAAACATACAGGTACTACGGTTAGTGTGTATCCTTCATAAATATACGGAAGCCTGAAAAACAATTAAGAAGAGTAAGGTGTTGAACAAAAAAATACCATAAAGCCTTTGACGATGTAGGTATTGGACATGGTGACCCCGAATTTCATAAGTTCATCCATTAATAGAGCTACGCGCTAGAAAGTTCCTTTGAAAGATATTAGTAAGTTGTAGGGGTGTTATTTGTCTCCGCGTGTACGAAAAAGTTGCGAATTACTTCCCGCCCCATTATTTCCCACCAAAATTATATAAAATCAAAATAAAGAGAGGAAAAGTATGCCATGCTTATCTGTACTGTAACCAGTGGCGTTATATTTATGTTGATGTACTTATGTGATAATTCAATTAATTTGTCTATAATAATTTCGCCCTTATTGCCGCTTCGATTCCCCACATACATCGAATTTTTCCCTCTAAATCTTCCCTCCAACAACCCACCCCCTCCGTCTCAAATTATTTCTCCTCCTTACCCATTGCAGTAAAATTCTTGAAAATAACAAAATCTCACTTGTTATTTAATGGAGTATTATAATTGTTCAAATAACATAGCAGATTAAAAGAGGGTAATAGTCAAGAAATCCCTCCCTCATTAATGATTTCTTAATTGACGTGTAAAAGTTATGACACGACCTGAAATCCGGTTAGGCCGTGCGGGCACCCGACATCCTCCCATAGACCCGTCGGGCGACCCCTTACCAATTAAGTTAGGAAAATAAATATAATAATTCATAAATAAGGACAAAACTTAAAAAAAACACTGACATACTGATACCTCTAAGCTGTACAAAAGAAATTACAGCTGATTACCCATCATACTAGGTTTAGAGCTATCCAGACCAGACATCTAAGAGTACAAAAGAAAACAGATACCTCTTGAAGGGAGCAAAATGCAACTGAGATAATAAACCATAAACTGGTGGCCATCCGGAATAAAGCTGGCTCACCCTGACAGCTGAAGTCGTCTTCGCTCCTGAACAACGCCGCGAACTCAATCCTGGAGCGAACCTGCCGAAACGAAATAGATAGACAAAAACAAACAACAAACAAGGGTGAGTCAAAAGGACTCAATAAGTGGGGCAGACTAGCCACCTCAAAGAATAGGATAGCTAGTCAGGGAGATGAAACAGATAAACCAAATTTCTCTTATTTAAATTATAAAAAGCCCGAGCCAGATAATAACCGGAAGCACGTATGGAATGACAAACTCATCGACAACCAGGAACGTAAGATAACCAAAACATATAGGTATCCCGAACACATCAACAATCATAAATACATCCTGTTGCAGCGTGCAACTCGATCCATATATTCATCATGTTGCGGCGTGCAATCCGATCCATATATTCATCCTGTTGCGGCGTGCAACCCGATCCATATATTTATACCATTGCGGCGTACAACCCGATCCCCGCAATCCAGAATACGAGCCAGAAATATATAGGCAAAATGAGATATGTCTACAACATAGTATACATACCGCATACATAAAACACAACACAATACACCCAATAGTCAGTATGCGGGGCAATGAGATGGGATGAATGCGGTACGATGCAATGCAGTCACATATGCCTGATACCTATCTCCGGCGCGGGACTCTCATCGTCTACCAGGAGATATATGCAATAATGACCCTTCACCGGCTCGGGACTCTCATCGATTACCGGAAAGTATATGTAATGATGACCCTTCATCGGTGCGGGACTCTCATCGCCAACCTGGAAGTATATGAAATAATGACCCTTCGCCGGTGCGGGACTCTCATCGCCAACCCGGAAGTATATGCAATAATGACCCTTCGCCGGTGCGGGACTCTCATCGCCAACCGGGAAGTATATGCAATAATGACCCTTCGCCGGTGCGGGACTCTCATCGCCAACCGGGAAGTATATGCAATGCTCAAAACCAGAGTGCAATGCTCATATGTTCTATGCAATACCAAGAACAGGGCATAACATATAATATACAATGTAAATTCAAAGCTAAGGCGTAATGAGTACGCCCATCGGCAGCTACACACGTAAGGAAACACGTGGTAGAAAATCCACGAGGCCAGATGCCTCCAAAGAAATGGATATAAACACTTACCTTGTTACAAAGTTAGTACATCCACTCAATAACCGCTTGTCCTTTGGTTTCATTGCCAAACGATCCCACTCTATTCAATAAGCAGAAATATATATCAAATTAGGCTAAAGGCTTCATTCCTCACATCTCAGGACCCTATTCGCTTACGCAATACGCAGGCCAGGCCTATATACAGGGTTTAAGGCCACATAACCAAACCCCAAATAAATTATATTTATAAGTTGCTCATAACTCACTGAGCACGAATATATAATCAATTTCATTATCGGGGTCCATTTGACCCTTTAAACTATTAATTGAACTTATTAAAACGATGTCTAATATCTCAATTTCTACCGTCAAAATATATTTAAACACACGTAATAAACTCAAATACTATATTAGGATCATTACCTGAATGTTTCAGGGTGAAAATACTATTTTTCTCCGGCTCTTTTCGCATTTTCTAGCATTATTTTTGTTGTTGCCTTCACTGTTTTTTAGTTCTGTTCGCTCAATGTTACTGAGGGATATCTAATCCCTAATCCCCACCGCCCTTTCTTAATCTTTCTTTTACTTTTTGTCCTTTTTCCTATTTAGTCTTTTCTCTTTTTTTTTTCTTTTTCTTTTAAAATTCGCTGTTACGGTAAAAATTAAAACGGTACCCTACGATATTCGAAACAATCCCAACTTTTGCATACAAGTTATACAAAATATATGTAACATACTCGCGAAGACGGATCTCAAATTGGACTCCCGAAACTCAAGATGCGAATTTAAATGGAAAAGAAGTCAAATTATTTAACTTTCGGCATTTTAGCGGAAACTAGCCGAACAACATCGAAATTCACTTTCGAAAGTTCACAAAAATCACAAATAATCATACGAACCTAACGGCGCTTTCAGATTTCGAATCAGAGCTCATTCGCCAAACCGAGCTCGAAAATCTTTTTTTAATATTTATCGATAATAAAATCTGAAATCTTCTTCCGATACGTACCAAACGAGGTCTGATTTAGCTCAAATTTTACAGACATGTCCTAATGGATATTACGAACATTTTAAAATTATCGGCAAGCCAATCGGAGTCCTAACTTCCGAAACGACTAACCAAGGTCGTTTCATTCTCCTCCACTTAAACTCTCGTTCGTCCTCGAACGAGCCTAAATCTAAAGCAAGATTTACGCAGATAATATGAGAACTTGCACAACCTTCATAAACTACTCCACGGGCATTATTTCCCGATTACGGAATCAGAATTATGACACACATATTGAACTCTTGGATAAAAACATAGCTGGATAATATCATAACGTCATTGCCCAGCTTATTCTGACTATACTGATCCTTCCTCGATCACGAAAGGAGAGTTCTATATTTTCGAAACAAAGATACACGAAACTTTGAATAGGTTAACATGATTCAGCCGATAATTACCTCTTCGATATACCTTTCGATATAGAACAGGTCGATGAAACTAAGAATTAGCTTACGCTTCAGCAATGCCTTAGAGATTTAATATTATGATTCAGTATTTGGAGGAAGACTCCTCCACTTAAAGCACACACTCATGCAGCTATTTGAATAGGAATAACCATCCTCGCACAGTCTGCTGGACTAAAGAAGATTTAGCTAAAAGCTGAACGTAGGCAGACCTAAGCTACCAACTACCCTTTTGAGTTGCCAAACAGCTGCAACTCTCGGGTTCACAACTCCATACCTTTGCCGTAAACACCACCGCTTGATGGATGGTACTTCTATATAGAAATTTCGGCAGAGTTTCCCCTGAAACTGGATGATCCGCAAAACAGAACCAGCACTACTATATATGGGAATAGATACCCGGATAAACTGATAACATAAACATGTTAAGCGGATAACAAGATGAGACAACTGGATGACATAGCAAATCCGCCGATAGAATGTCTGGACAGCACCACTGTCCTAATTTTCAACCTAAACAATAATATGCTTACCCGGTTACCTTGACATGCACTCTGGCTCAACACCGGGAACATCACAATAGGTTACTGATCGCCTAAGCTCACCAGTGTCGAAAGAAGAAGAGATGGCAATAAACTGAGGATAGAAATAATTAGAGCTATAGGAAGCTCTTCTTCTTATTTATTTGGCTACCAGAGCTAGATTACTTCCGAGTTAGGCTAGCCAAAGAACCGCAATTGAAGGAATAGACATTAAATGAGCTTTACGGAACAACATCCATGCCAATTTCACCTCCCAATAAGAAGGAAACTCTGACAATTTACCAGAAATCCTTTTATAACCCAGATAAGCTCATGGGATAACATGACTCTACAAACATCTTGAACCGATGGAAGACACATAGATTGAATATTACTTACTAACCACTTTACACCGGAAGAAACGATAATACTTTCTGATGGTGACGAATTAGGATCTCATTATCCTATCAACACGGAATTCCGAGAAGAGAGGTATACTAATTTGATATAATAATAGAAGGTGGCATGACTTGATGCCAAGCAGGCAATAGCAATACTCACCGTCAAATATCTCATATTTAGATCAGATAAACTAGTAGAATCTCATAAATGCCAGGAATAAATTGTATTAGAAACTCACCCCTCTACCGCAACCGATTCTTAATTAGGACAATATCCAAGGAAATCGTCGAAACATGATAAGACACACCATTTTCAGATCGATCGGAAAGGTAAATCTTACTTACAGATAAGGGAAGAAAAAAAACACACGGGTCTACTACATCGGATGCCTCAGCATCCTGCCAAACTGGCAGTTCAACGAACTGCCTCTGCAGCTGAGCTGAGCCACTACCCTGATAATCACCTTCTGAAGAACCACTGTCGCCACGCTCTCTGTTACACCCCGTACGTCTAAATTGACGTATATCATTATAATATCATGTTAAGAATGATTTAAGTGAGTTTAAAGTAATAATATGACCATATATGATGTTTATATGTTGAATATAAAGTTTGAGAAAAATCAGATTTAAGTTGCGGAAAAACCGACAAAGGAATTGCCTTGTAACAAAGCTTTTTCAGCAATTAATTTTATGTGTTATATGAAGTCTTTTGGGGACATATCATATACCAAATTGAAGGTCTTGGAGTTTAGTTTCCAACACTTTTAACGGTTTTCTCATATAACTTATAGATAAAAAGATATGAGCATCAGAAGTCAGACCAGAAAAAGGGACATAAACGCAAAAGAGGGCTGGAACTGAAATATTTCGAGTATAAAAGGAAAAATATGTATTATCTTCGTCATTTCCAGAACATACACCATAGAAACAGTTCTCTCTTGAGTTTGAAGCTGATTTTTAGGATTTTGAAGGAACAACATCAATCTTAACTCGAAATTGAAGACAAATTGCGTCAAAACGCTCTACGCGATTAGGGTAACATTATGCTACCTTCAATTTCTTCTATAGTTTGAGTTTTAGAATTACTTCATGGCTAAGTAAAGTACCTAATTGTTGTATTATAGCTTGTTTAAGCTTTAGAAGGTGTTGAATTCATGGGAAACATGGTCTAGAAGCAAGAAACATCAAAGGTATGTAAGGCTAAACCTTTCTTTTGGCGAGGCATGTATCTTTTAGATTTTGAAGCTTTTATTAGTTTTAAATTTAGTTTTTCTTGTGAGAAACTTGTATGGTACCAAGGAAACCTAGTATATACTTAATTTGGTACTAAAATCCAAGGTGGAAGACGTCCAAATCAGCAAGACAAAACGTTTCAAAATCTGGAAAATTGTTTTGACCTTTGGACAGTTGTTTGTATATTGATCTTAACTCCTTGTACAAAATTGATGTTTAGATTCTTTAAGAATCCCCAGAACCCTAAGACATATATCTACAGCTTTCATACAGACCATGAAGTCTATATCTTTGATCTACACTCTGAAAATTAGGTTGAAAGTCAGGACAGTGGTGCTGTCCAGACATTCTATCTGCAGATTTGTTATGTCATCCAGTCATCTCATCTTGTTATCCGTTTAATAGGTTTATGTTATCAGTTTATCCGGGTATCCATTCCCGTGTATAGTATAGTACTGGTTCTGTTTTTGCCGATCATCCAGTTTCAGAGGAAACTCTGCCGAAATTTTTATAAAAATCAAAGAGTTAGACAAATTCTAAGTTTCAGGTTGTGTCTACAATTCCATCCAGAGTTTTCTTATCATTCCTTTGAGTCCATATATATTGTTGCCACATGTGTTATGCCTCATACATGCTTATGCTTATATTGTGATCATGTTATGTGTGATTTGGAGTCCCCCATAGAGGCTGGACATTGGACACACAGTCCGGTCGCGTGTGATACTACCCGTCTGGGGGATACAGCCCCTCTGGTTCAGGCGGGAGTTGAAACACCTAGTGTGACCGGGTGTCATTCACACATTTTGACCAGAGAGACTAGATATTACTGGCTGGGGGGGGGGATATAGCCCATAACACCCACCAGGTTTGTTATATATGCGTATATAGCCACAGTATGCACTGCATGATTATACATGAGGCTAGTTTCGGTTTTCAGTTACCTGATTTGGGGGGATACAGCCCATAACGCCAGACAGGTACTAGTTCAGATGTTCAGTTACCTGATTTGGGGGGATATAGCCCATAACGCCAGACAGGTACCAGTTCAGATAACAGTTCAGTTTTAGCTCGGTACCAGTTATCAGTTCTCAGTTATCAGCCACCAGTTCTTAGCGTCAGTATCAGTTGACAGTTATCAGTTCCAGTTTCTAGTAACCAGCTATCAGTCATATTACAGTTATTTATCAGTATAGTTCAGCTCAGTCTTCAGTTCCAGATTCAGCTAGACTTCAGTTTATATTCAGATCATGGTTAGTACGTTCTTCAGATTTCCAGCTATATTGCTATGCTCCAGCTAATATTTACATATTTATATTCCAGCCTTACAGTTTCATTCAGCGATGATATATTATATGCTCATGCCTTACATACTTGGTACATATCGTACTCACGCCCTTTTCTGGGGCGCTGTGTTTCATGCCGCGCAGGTGCAGATAGATCAATGCTTGGACCACGTTAGTAGGCCATCTATCAGCTACTGGAGTCACTCCACTTACTCCCGGAGTTACTTATCTTTTGGTATGTGTACAATCAGCCAGCTTGGGTATGGCGGGGCCTTATCTCGTCCTTTGTATATTCAGTTCATCACTCTTAGACGCCTGTAGATATGTCCCTGTGTGGTTTCGTCAGTATGTTATGTATGTCAGCTTATGTTAGCCTTGTCAGCCTTTTGCATTGCATAATCCTTATCAGTTAGGTTTATGCTTATTATGTTTATCAGTTATATTCATGGTTAGCAGATAATCAGCAGGATTAGTGATGATCGACACTTAGTGTTGGTCATCCGTCGTGACCCTAGGTTGGGTCGTGACAAAAGTGGTATCAGAGCAGTTCAGTCCTAGGGTGTCTACAGGCCGTGTCTAGTAGAGTCTTCTTTAGGAGTATGTTGCGCGCCATACTTTTGAACAGGAGGCTACAAGGCACTTCAGGACAGTTGTATTTCTTTCTTTCTTCTCTAGATCGTGCGATAGAGCCATGATTATAAAATTCAGCCCTCTAACAATAGTAATTTCAGCAAAGCGATGCCGCCAAAGAAACTAACAGCTGCCCAGAAGGGCAAGGTTATTGCCGGCCAGGGTATTAGTAGAGTGCCACCTAAGGTGGATGAGAGTGAGGAGTCCAGACCTGAGGGTCCATCTGAGGCCTCACAGATCCTATCAGTTCAAGGTGATATTAGAGGTACTGCAGCTACTATACCTCCACATTCTCAGCCTGATAGTCAGGGGCAGGAAATGAGGGATGCCATCAGATTATCGACCAGTGTTGTAGTTGCTTAGACTAGACAACACAGTGCAGATCCCCAGGGAGATGTTGGATCCAGGATCAATGATTTTATCAGGCTAGAGCCTACAGTCTTTACCGGATTCCGTACAGGAGAAGACCCTCAGGATTTTCTATTGAGGATAGCCAGAGTGTTGAGGGTTATGCACGTGTCAGACACAGAGTGAGTAGAGTTGGCTGCATTCAGATTGCATAACCTAGCAGCAGGGTGATATCAGACATGGGAGCTATCTAGACGGCCTGATGCTACTCCCACGACTTGGAAGGAATTCTCAGATACCTTCCTTTATCAGTATATGCCTATAGAGACATAGGGAGCGTGTGCTAATCAGTTCCTGACCTTGAGACAGGGAAGTTTGAGTGTAGAAGAGTATAATTATTGCTTTAGTTCTTTAGCATGGTTTGCCCCTACGGTGGTAGTGAGTATGGAGGATAGAATTCACAGGTATATAGTGGGACTAGCTCCACACCTAGTGAACGAGCGTATGACAGTTGCTATGCAGTCATGTATGAACATAACATTCAGGCATTTGCTTTGTTACTTGAGGAGAGGAAGCAGAAATAGAGAGCCGACAGGGATAAAGTGCTAGACAAGAGGGGCAGATTTTCTGGTTCGTTTGGAGAGACGTCTGGAGCAAGTAGATAGCAGAGTGTTAGACAACCACCAGCTAGTATACCTACACAGTCTCGTGGCTTTAGATCTGATAGACCTCCTCAGTCCAGATCTAGTCACACATCACTGACTTCAAGATTAAAGTGTCGTGGTACTTCTATACCGGCCAGTCAGACATATCCTAGATGTTCGGATTGTGGTAGACGCCACTTGGGTCCATGTCAGTTGGGAGTTGATACTTGTTATATTTGTCACGAGGCAGCTATTTCATGAAAGGTTGCCCGCCTAGGGGTGGCAGTTGTACAGCCCAGCCAGCTAGATCACCAGTTGCTTGCTCAGCATCAGCATGCCATCCGGGGCATGTTCTTCAGGATGGCACCTGTATAACAGAAAGAATTTAAGGAGCAATTGAAGGATTTGTTAGATAAAGGCCTCATCAGACCCAGCATTTCCCCGTGGGGAGCCTCGATACTATTTGTAAAAAAAGAAAGATGGCTCTCTACGCATGTGCATAGATTACAGACAGCTGAATAAAGTCATTATTAAGAATAAATACTCTCTGCCCAGGATTGATGTCTAGTTTGACAAGCTCCAGGGTGCCAAGTGCTTCTCGAATATAGATTTGCGATCAGGCTACCATCAGGTTAGAGTTAGAAAATCTGATATACCTAAGACTGCATTCAGGACTAGGAATGGCCATTATGAGTTTTTAGTGATGTTGTTTGGACTCACTAATGCCTTTGCAGTATTTATGGATCTAATGGACAGCGTATTCAGGCCTTATCTTGATTTATTTGTGATTATATTTATTGATGATATTCTCATCTATTCAAAGTCTGAATCATAGCATGCAGAGCACCTACGCACAATATTGGATACATTTTGGGACCAATAATTATATGCTAAGTTCTCAAGTGTGAATTCTGGATAGATTCAATGGCATTTTTGGCCATATAGTTTCAGCAGAAGGAATTAAAGTAGATGACCAGAAGATCGAGGCTGTGAAGAATTTTCCCAGACCTACGACGCTAACTGAAGTACGTAGTTTTCTGGGTTTGGAAGGTTATTACAGGAGGTTCATAGAAGGTTTTTCCTTCATTGCAGCTCCACCAAATTGACACAGAAAATAGCTAAATTTCAGTGGTCTGATTCTTGCGAGCACTGTTCCAAGAACTAAAGAACAGGTTGATAACATCTCCAGTACTTACACTTCCAGAGGGATCTGAGGGCTATGTCATTTACTGTGATGCTTATCGAATTGGTCTTCGTTGTGTTTGATGCAGCATGGAAGAGTAATTGCTTATGCTTCTAGGCAGCTGAAAAAGCACGATCAGAACTACCTCACCCATGATCTTGAGCTTTCAGCAGTCATTCATGCATTGAAGATTTGGAGACATTATTTTTACGGTATTCATGTTGATATTATACGAACAACAAGTGCGTCCAATATATATTTAAGAAGAAGGAGCTAAACCTACAACAGAGGCGGTCGCTAGGGTTGTTGAAAGACTACGATATGCATATTATTTATCATCCGGGTAAAGCGAATGTAGTTGCTGATTCCCTTAGTCATGAGTCTATGGGTAATTTATCTTAATTACAGCCACAGAAGAGAAACTTAGCTCATGCACTCCACCAGTTAGGCAGCTTGGGAATCAGATTAATAGATTCAGATGATGCAGAAGTTGCATTTAATAACACAGCCACTACTTGCCTAGTGACAGAAATAAAACAGCGTCAGTATGAGGATCCAATTCTAGTTGAATACGGAAAGATAGCCAGAAGAAAACCCGAGTCACCATACAGGGTTATGAGTGACGTGATTCTCATGTATAAAGATAAACTTTGTGTTCCTGATGTTGCAGATTTACGTGAACACATTATGACTGAGGCACACTATTCCAGATACACTATTCACCCAGATATGACTAAGATGTATCATGACCTTAAGCAGTTTTACTGTTGGGACGGAATGAAGCGTGGCATAACAGTATTTGTGGCTCAGTGTCCTAACGGCCAGCAGGTTAAAGTCGAGCATAAAAAACCTAGTGGCTTGTTATAGGAAATAGAGATTTCATTATGGAAATGGGAAACAGTAAATATGGACTTCATTACAGGCTTGCCCCGTACGCGGAGCAGCTGTGACTCTATTTGGGTTATAGTTGACAGGTTTACTAAATCAGCTCATTTCTTGCCTGTTAAAACTACTTATACAGCAGGGGATAATGCCAGACTTTTTATCAGAGAGATAGTGCACCTACATAGTATCGCAGTATCTATTATTTCAAACAGGGGTGCACCAGTTTACAGCTAATTTCTAGCGATCGTTCCAGACAGGTTAAGGGACACAGGTGAATCTGAGTACCACATTTCATCCCCAGAAAGATGGGCAGGCTGAGCAGACCATTCAGACGTTAGAAGATATGCTTAGAGCTTGTGTGTTAGATTTTGAAGGTAGCTGGATTGAACATCTACCATTGATAGACTTTGCATATAATAATAGCTATCATATAGCATACAGATGGCGCCATATGAAGCTTTGTGTGGGCGCAAATGCAGGTCTCCCATAGGATGGTTCAAGGTTGGCAAGTCTCAATTGATAGGTCCAGATTTAATCCTACAAGCAGTTGATAAAGTCAAGTTGATCAGGGAAATATTATTAGCAGTGCAGAGCAGACAGAAGTCCTATTCAGATAATCGACGTTGAGATTTAGAATTTCATATTGGCGATTAGGTATTCCTGAAAGTATCACCTATGAAAGGTGTTATGAGATTTGGAAAGAAGGGAAAGCTTAGCCCTAGATTTATTAGTCCATATCAGATTATCAGGCGAGTTGGGCATGTAGCCTACGAGTTAGACCTTCAACCAGACCTTCAGGAGGTACATCCAGTATTCCATGC
The DNA here is from genome assembly GCA_037355625.1 of Petunia x hybrida. NCBI lineage: Eukaryota > Viridiplantae > Streptophyta > Magnoliopsida > Solanales > Solanaceae > Petunia > Petunia x hybrida. Next base: position 120,305 of record JBBBVM010000700.1, on the reverse strand, counting down.
TCAGAAAATGTGTCAGAGATCCTTTTAGAGTTGTACCAGTAGAGGATGTACAGATCACAGAGAAGTTGACTAATAAGGAGGTGCCAGTTGCAATTTAAAGAGGCAGATTCGTCAACTAAGGACGAAAGACATTCCTTTAGTTAAGATGCTATATTAAAGCAATAATATAGAAGAAATAACGTGGGAAGCTGGAAATGACATGAGGGACAAATATACACATCTCTTCATTACTTCGAGTATGTAACAGATCGTTGCTTAATGCTTCTACATACTTCATTTAACATTCGAGGACGAATGTTCCTAACGGGGGAATATTGTTACACCGCGTAAGTCTAAATTGACGTATATCATTATAATATCATGTTAAGAATGATTTAAGTGAGTTTAAAGTAATAATATGACCATATATGATGTTTATATGTTGAATATAAAGTTTGGGAAAAATTAGATTTAAGTTGCGGAAAAACCGACAAAGGAATTGCCTTGTAACAAAGCTTTTTCAGCAATTAATATGAAGTCTTTTGGGGACATATCATATACCAAATTGAAGGTCTTGGAGTTTAGTTTCCAACACTTTTAACGGTTTGCTCATATAACTTATAGATAAAAAGATATGAGCATCAGAAGTCAGACTAGAAAAAGGGATATAAACGCAAAAGAGGGCTGGAACTGAAATATTTCGAGTATAAAAGGAAAAATATGTATTATCTTCGTCATTTCCAGAACATACACCATAGAAACAGTTCTCTCTTGAGTTTGAAGCTGATTTTTAGGATTTTGAAGGAACAACATCAATCTTAACTCGAAATTGAAGACAGATTGCGTCAAAACGCTCTACGCGATTAGGGTAACATTATGCTACCTTCAATTTCTTCTATAGTTTGAGTTTTAGAATTACTTCATGGCTAAGTAAAGAACCTAATTGTTGTATTATAGCTTTTTTAAGCTTTAGAAGGTGTTGAATTCATGGGAAACATGGTCTAGAAGCAAGAAACATCAAAGGTATGTAAGGCTAAACCTTTCTTTTGGCGAGGCATGTATCTTTTAGATTTTGAAGCTTTTATTAGTTTTAAATTTAGTTTTTCTTGTGAGAAACTTGTATGGTACCAAGGAAACCTAGTATATACTTAATTTGGTACTAAAATCCAAGGTGGAAGACGTCCAAATCAGCAAGACAAAACGTTTCAAAATCTGGAAAATTGTTTTGACCTTTGGACAGTTGTTTGTATATTGATCTTAACTCCTTGTACAAAATTGATGTTTAGATTCTTTAAGAATCCCCAGAACCCTAAGACATGTATCTACAGCTTTCATACAGACCATGAAGTCTATATCTTTGATCTACACTCTGAAAATTAGGTTGAAAGTCAGGACAGTGGTGCTGTCCAGACATTCTATCTGCAGATTTGTTATGTCATCCAGTCATCTCATCTTGTTATCCGTTTAATAGGTTTATGTTATCAGTTTATCCGGGTATCCATTCCCGTGTATAGTATAGTACTGGTTCTGTTTTTGCCGATCATCCAGTTTCAGAGGAAACTCTGCCGAAATTTTTATAAAAATCAAAGAGTTAGACAAATTCTAAGTTTCAGGTTGTGTCTACAATTCCATCCAGAGTTTTCTTATCATTCCTTTGAGTCCATATATATTGTTGCCACATGTGTTATGCCTCATACATGCTTATGCTTATATTGTGATCATGTTATGTGTGATTTGGAGTCCCCCATAGAGGCTGGACATTGGACACACAGTCCGGTCGCGTGTGATACTACCCGTCTGGGGGATACAGCCCCTCTGGTTCAGGCGGGAGTTGAAACACCTAGTGTGACCGGGTGTCATTCACACATTTTGACCAGAGAGACTAGATATTACTGGCTGGGGGGGGGGGATATAGCCCATAACACCCACCAGGTTTGTTATATATGCGTATATAGCCACAGTATGCACTGCATGATTATACATGAGGCTAGTTTCGGTTTTCAGTTACCTGATTTGGGGGGATACAGCCCATAACGCCAGACAGTTACTAGTTCAGATGTTCAGTTACCTGATTTGGGGGGATATAGCCCATAACGCCAGACAGGTACCAGTTCAGATAACAGTTCAGTTTTAGCTCGGTACCAGTTATCAGTTCTCAGTTATCAGCCACCAGTTCTTAGCGTCAGTATCAGTTGACAGTTATCAGTTCCAGTTTCTAGTAACCAGCTATCAGTCATATTACAGTTATTTATCAGTATAGTTCAGCTCAGTCTTCAGTTCCAGATTCAGCTAGACTTCAGTTTATATTCAGATCATGGTTAGTACGTTCTTCAGATCTCCAGCTATATTGCTATGCTCCAGCTAATATTTACATATTTATATTCCAGCCTTACAGTTTCATTCAGCGATGATATATTATATGCTCATGCCTTACATACTTGGTACATATCGTACTCACGCCCTTTTCTGGGGCGCTGCGTTTCATGCCGCGCAGGTGCAGATAGATCAATGCTTGGACCACGTTAGTAGGCCATCTATCAGCTACTGGAGTCACTCCACTTACTCCCGGAGTTACTTATCTTTTGGTATGTGTACAATCAGCAAGCTTGGGTATGGCGGGGCCTTATCTCGTCCTTTGTATATTCAGTTCATCACTCTTAGAGGCCTGTAGATATGTCCCTGTGTGGTTCCGTCAGTATGTTATGTATGTCAGCTTATGTTAGCCTTGTCAGCCTTTTGCATTGCATAATCCTTATCAGTTAGGTTTATGCTTATTATGTTTATCAGTTATATTCATGGTTAGCAGATAATCAGCAGGATTAGTGATGATCGACACTTAGTGTTGGTCATCCGTCGTGACCCTAGGTTGGGTCGTGACACTCTCGACCTCTACTGGATGGTGGTATTTTTTATTTGCTGACTGAGATCTAAATAAAATCCCCTGCGACTGCGCAGATGCATGATGACGAGAGAAAAGACGACTGGCTACTTGTCAGAGTAAGGGAAAATTCCTCAAAGGATAGCCAGACTCACGACAATGATACCACATTTTCGCTGAAAATAAAAGCTGGACAGATTTTTGAAAGCTACCAAGAGAAAGCTGAGTCTAATCCTGATGAACTACTTGCGCACTCTAAGAATCGTGTGACACAAGCTAAGATAACCTGGAAGGTGACCTCCCAAAATAATTAGAACTCTTACCTCCAAATGACGTACCATGGTTGCCCAATTGGGCCACAGGATCTCTTGCTCTCCCACTCTAACTTATGATATGCCTAATACCTTTGAGCAATATCAACAACGACATCAAATGAATTCCCAACCTCAATTTTTTTTCGAGCCATATGGGATTTCAAGGAAGGAGAAAGGTCATCAATAAATCTTTGAATCTCTCGAAAGGCTCTTGGACTAGTTCTAATACATATTCATCCATTCTATAGAATTAAATCTCATATTCTGAAACACCAACAGGCTATCGGACAGACTACCCTGTCCAATCCACTCAAACTGGCAACACTTTTCATCTCGCTCGCTCCTCGAAAGGAACTTTTCCACGAATCTAGAAGAAAAACCGAACCAAGTTAGCTAATATGAGAGCGGCCCACCAATTCAAGGCTGGACTCTAAAACTGGAAAGAAGAATAATCAACACCATACCACTCGATATAATCAAGAGCCTGAAGGATATGCTGACATCATTTTATTTTAAAAATTTACATGGGGATTATCGGATGCATGGCTTAATAATATCGGAAGGTTCGACCGTGTAAAATAATGCAACATCTTCGAACACTCGGACCGAGCTATTACTTGGGTCAGCTAACCAACCAGAATAACTAGTGCCGCAACACATGCTGCCTCTGGAACATAATTTACTGGGTAATATTAAGAACTAGAATAGGAGCTCCCTGAGACCGAACGTCTGCATCTACGGTAACCTCATAAGCTATCTAGCGAATAATAGGTTTTTGCAATATCCGCATCACCAAGGTTCTCGTGAAAACATCATAGAGAGCCAAGGGAAGGCCCTACTCCCTTTCCCATCGCGAGCTCGTACAGCTGGGACCTCCGTAACTAGATTGTCAGCACGATCAAAACTCTCGGGGCTTCATCAGTGCTAACCCCAGGCCAGACTGCTTCGTGTTGAACTCATACCGTTTGCTGATTTGTCGCACGAGAGTTCACAATTAACACGAAGGAATTAACAAATTAACGAAAATACTTTTGCATCCTAGACCGACGCACGATCAGAAATGAATGAAGTGAAACTTCCTAAATGCCATCATAGCCTCTCGTAGATAAGTACGGACGTCTACGTATCCATCACCGAGACTCTACTAGACACTGTCTTAGTCTGGATAGACTCTAAACCGGGCTCTGATACCAACTGACACGACCTGAAATCTGGTTAGGCTGTGCGGGCACCCGACATCCTCCCATAGACCCGTCGGGCGACCCCTTACCAATTAAGTTAGGAAAATAAATATAATAATTCATAAATAAGGACAAAACTTTAAAAAAAACACTGACATACTGATACCTCTAAGCTGTACAAAAGAAATTACAGCTGATTACCCATCATACTAGGTTTAGAGCTATCCAGACCAGACATCTAAGAGTACAAAAGAAAACAGATACCTCTTGAAGGGAGCAAAATGCAACTGAGATAATAAACCATAAACTGGTGGCCATCCGGAATAAAGCTGGCTCACCCTGACAGCTGAAGTCGTCTTCGCTCCTGAACAACGCCGCGAACTCAATCCTGGAGCGAACCTGCCGAAACGAAATAGATAGACAAAAACAAACAACAAACAAGGGTGAGTCAAAAGGACTCAATAAGTGGGGCAGACTAGCCACCTCAAAGAATAGGATAGCTAGTCAGGGAGATGAAACAGATAAACCAAATTTCTCTTATTTAAATTATAAAAAGCCCGAGCCAGATAATAACCGGAAGCACGTATGGAATGACAAACTCATCGACAACCAGGAACGTAAGATAACCAAAACATATAGGTATCCCGAACACATCAACAATCATAAATACATCCTGTTGCAGCGTGCAACTCGATCCATATATTCATCATGTTGCGGCGTGCAATCCGATCCATATATTCATCCTATTGCGGCCTGCAACCCGATCCATATATTTATACCATTGCGGCGTACAACCCGATCCCCGCAATCCAGAATACGAGCCAGAAATATATAGGCAAAATGAGATATGTCTACAACATAGTATACATACCGCATACATAAAACACAACACAATACACCCAATAGTCAGTATGCGGGGCAATGAGATGGGATGAATGCGGTACGATGCAATGCAGTCACATATGCCTGATACCTATCTCCGGCGCGGGACTCTCATCGTCTACCAGGAGATATATGCAATAATGACCCTTCACCGGCTCGGGACTCTCATCGATTACCGGGAAGTATATGTAATGATGACCCTTCATCGGTGCAGGACTCTCATCGCCAACCGGGAAGTATATGAAATAATGATTCTTCGCCGGTACGGGACTCTCATCGCCAACCGGGAAGTATATGCAATAATGACCCTTCGCCGGTGCGGGACTCTCATCGCCAACCGGGAAGTATATGCAATAATGACCCTTCGCCGGTGCGGGACTCTCATCGCCAATCGGGAAGTATATGCAATGCTCATATGTTCAATGCAATACCAACAACATGGCATAACATATAATATACAATGTAAATTCAAAGCTAAGGCGTAATGAGTACGCCTATCGGCAGCTACACACGTAAGGAAACACGTGGTAGAAAATCCACGAGGCCAGATGCCTCCAAAGAAATGGATATAAACACTTACCTTGTTACAAAGTTAGTACATCCACTCAATAACCGCTTGTCCTTTGGTTTCATTGCCAAACGATCCCACTCTATTCAATAAGCAGAAATATATATCAAATTAGGCTAAAGGCTTCATTCCTCACATCTCAGGACCCTATTCGCTTACGCAATACGCAGGCCAGGCCTATATACAGGGTTTAAGGCCACATAACCAAACCCCAAATAAATTATATTTATAAGTTGCTCATAACTCACTGAGCACGAATATATAATCAATTTCATTATCGGGGTCCATTTGACCCTTTAAACTATTAATTGAACTTATTAAAACGATGTTTAATATCTCAATTTCTACCGTCAAAATATATTTAAACACACGTAATAAACTCAAATACTATATTAGGATCATTACCGGAATGTTTCGGGGTGAAAATACTATTTTTTTCCGGCTCTTTTCGCATTTTCTGGCATTATTTTCGTTGTTGCCTTCGCTGTTTTTTAGTTCTGTTCGCCCAATGTTACTGAGGGATATCTAATCCCTAATCCCCACCGCCCTTTCTTAATCTTTCTTTACTTTTTGTCCTTTTTCCTATTTAGTCTTTTCTCTTTTTTTTTTTTCTTTTAAAATTCGCTGTTACGGTAAAAATTAAAACGGTACCCTACGATATTCGAAACAATCCCAACTTTTGCATACAAGTTATACAAAATATATGTAACATACTCGCGAAGACGGATCTCAAATTGGACTCCCGAAACTCAAGATGCGAATTTAAATGGAAAAGAAGTCAAATTATTTAACTTTCGGCATTTTAACGGAAACTAGCCGAACAACATCGAAATTCACTTTCGAAAGTTCACAAAAATCACAAATAATCATACGAACCTAACGGCGCTTTCGGATTTCGAATCGGAGCTCATTCGCCAAACCGAGCTCGAAAATCTTTTTTTAATATTTATCGATAATAAAATCTGAAATCTTCTTCCGATACGTACCAAATGAGGTCTGATTTAGCTCAAATTTTACAGACAGGTCCTAATGGATATTACGAACATTTTAAAATTATCGGCAAGCCAATCGGAGTCCTAACTTCCGAAACGACTAACCAAGGTCGTTTCAAGTTAACACCCCCTAGAATTTTGTTTATGTCATTTATAGGCAAGGCTGACATTGAAAGGTTTTTTTGACCTATTAAAAAACGCATACAAACTATAAATTGTAGTCCTAAAGAGAACACGTAAATAACAATATTGCATTATTCCCTTCTAACTGCGTTCAAGTGTGCATTATTATAGTCCAAACGTCACAAGAATGTCGTTACTTCTTTGTGAATTAAGTACTTATGTCTCTTACTAAATGGAGAACTAAGATGTAAAACTAATTGGATATTTAATTCCACTAATGGTGCATGGAATGTGATGAACATGTACGAAATGGAGTCGTAAGAGACTGAATATACATCAACATTTATACAATGTTTTGTAACATAAGCTTACTTTTTGGTACTTACCATTTTTAGGAATAATAAGCCAAGGCCCAGACCTATCCCCGTTGTTAATTATGAGTATTAGTAAAAGTAGTCACTTGATTATCCAATTTTGATAGAAACGAAAAGAGGCGCCGCTTAAGGCAATTCTACGTACAAAAGAAAAGCGACTTCATTTCATTCAACATGGTGTTAAAAATGGTGCAAATTCAACTCCAACAAGCACTATTTGATACCATTTTTTGCACCATTTTGGTGTGATGTGAATAGTGCCGCACCAAATTTGGTGTGACACTATTCATCACACCATTTACTGTTCACTCATTATTTTATTATTATTTCATTACTATTTCATTATTATTATTATTGTTATTATTATTATTGTTATTTTTATTATTATTGTTTAACCCTTTAATTAAATATATTACCTATATTTAATCATTTTTTAATATCTTCAGAATATTAACTTTACATCGTAATTTTAGAATATAATGTTTTATAAATTAATTTTGTAAAAGTTAATTTTATAACTATAATTTTAAAAAATATTAACCATAAAAAAGAGTGCAATTATAAAATATAAGATGTTGCTAAAAGTGAAAGTACATTACATAAAAATATTTTAAAATTAAAAATACATCAGAATTTAAAATGCATTAAATTAAAATACAATAAAATTGAAACAACATTAAATAACAAACAACTATTTAGTAATCAGGTAGGCCGTCTCCTGGTACATTAAAGTCATTGAAGAACTGAGTGAATGGGGCAAGGGATTGTTGTGGTTGTGGTTGTGGCTGTGGCTAGGGAATTTGTTGACTTCTTCTTTCCAATATTCTTGTTTGTTCTTGTAAAATATGTTCACGAATAGCTGGATTGGTAATATAACTCATATCCATGAACAAAACTTTGTTTTCTTCAGCATATCTTGTTACTGCTGCAGCTTCCTTTTTTACTCTTGAGGCTTCAGTTTTTGCCTCATTTGATTCGTTCATTGACGCAACAAGCTGAGCATTATGATCAGTGACCATTTTGATATAGTTGTCATCAATTTTCCTCTTCATTTTTGCTTTCTTCACCCCAGAAGGTCTCTGTAAAGATGTGGAACCACTTGCAACATCCTCATTTAAATTTAGTGAAAATGATGATAAGTTAGGAGATGATACTATGGGAGAATTGGGAGTAGGAGCCTCAGACTCTGATGATACATATGCAAAGGTATCATTCCTTGATTTTTTTCTTCCCTCATCTCCATCGCTGATCTTCCCAAAATCTTTCATCATATTCCACACATGATCAAATTTAAAACCCTTTTTGAAACTCGAATCTTGCATGAGTAAAGTATTTGCCTGAATTAACAATATGTAAAAGAAATAAAAATTATATGTAATGAATATGTAAAAAAGAAATAAAAGATAAAATTTATTTAATGGAAAGAAGAAAACAAAATTTAAATAGAAGATAATAATATAATATAGAGGAGAGAGAAGAATATAAAAAGAATATTCTTTGTTAGTGTAAAAAATGGCGTTATTATTGGAGTAAATTTGGTGCTACACCATTTTGGTGTAAAATTTGGGGTAAAAAATGGTGCCCTTGTTGGAGATGCCCTAAGGCAATTCTACATACAAAAGAAAAGCGATTTTATTTCATTCAACATGGCTAGAAATTGTGAAAAACCCGTTAATATTAGCGGCCCCATTACTAGAACCTAACAATCGGGACACGCTACGAGGATATCGAGAAATTTTATTATGAGTCTCACACGCCATGTCATAATTGTGTGAGACACTTAATTATTTGACAAGTGGACTTATGGGTCCCATTTGTTTAAATAAAAATAAAAAATAAAAATGGTAACCTTATACTCCCTCTGTCCCGCTTTGTTTGTCATACTTTCCTTATTTGTCTGTCCCAAAAAGATTGTCATATTTCTATATTTGGCAATAATTCAACTCTAAAGTTACTGTTTGACTAATTTATAGCCACACAAATATCCATGGCTTATTTTAGACCACAAGTTTCAAAAGTCTTCCTTTCTTTATTAAACTTTGTGCCAAGTCAAACTACGACAAACAAATTGGGACGGAGGGAGTAGTCAATATTTATTGTTCTTGGAATCATTAATTGCAAGACTAATATGGTAATAATATTTAGGGCAACACCATTATGGTATATAAAATATTAACCATTACGTGACTCCAATTTGGACGTAGCTGGGCAACTTCTTCCAAGTTCATCTTTTTATTGCTATTCTTACTTTTGGGTCAACTATTTCTTTTTCTTTTTAAGTTTAGCTATTTGAATGAAGTTCTACGTCATTAGCCATAAGATAAGTCATTTTCGATTTTTTCTACATAGTCATCTTCCTTTAAAATTCATATTTAATTAGAAAAATATTTAAATAATTTGTTTAATTAACAAAAATGAATTACATATTGACGACCAATAAAACTGCTATTTCTTAGTGATCAGAAATACTAGTTACTCAATATTTTTGAGTTAGTACTATATTAACGTCTTATTTTTTTAATCATGCATATATATTTACTTCAATTTTCTTTTTTCGTGGTTCTAACTTTATCAACAATGTACCAGTAACATACTAATGAGTTTTTTGCTGAGGTGGAATGTCTCAAATAACGTACACAACTGAGGTGAGTAAGTTGAATAAAATACAGTCTATTGAAATCTTACCTTCATTAACAAAATTCTCATGTGAAGCAAGTGCAGTTTCCATAATTCTTGCACGACGACCTTGATGAAAATTGTTTTGAACTAATATTGAAGCCCACTGTCGACGATTCTTGTTCAGACGCAACTGCTCATGTTGATAAAGGATATGGATATGAAAAGAGTTTGACATCAGAAATGGATTTGCCCACTATCCGCTGATGATTATATATTGGATATCTTGATGCGTTAAAAGTGACCTTGTATTAGTTACTCCATAAAAAGGCGATTAAGTGTTTGAAACGACCTCGGTCAGTCGTTTAGGGAGTTAGGACTCCGATTGGCGTGCCGATAATTTTAAAATATTCGTAATGTCCATTAGAACCTGTCTGTAAAATTTGAGCTAAATCAGACCTCGTTTGGTAGGCATCGGAAGAAGGTTTCAGTTTTTATTGGCGATTAATATTAAAAGGAGATTTTCGAGCTCGGTTTTTGCCGAATGAGCTCCGATTCGAAATCCGAAAGCGCCGTTAGGTTCGTATGATTATTTTTGATTTTTGTGAACTTTCGAAAGTGAATTTCGATGTTGTTTAGCTAGTTTCCGCTAAAATGCCGAAAGTTAAATAATTTGACTTCTTTTCATTTAAATTCGCATCTTGAGTTTCGAGAGTCCAATTTGAGATCTGCCTTCGCGAGTATGTTACACATATTTTGTATAACTTGTATGCAAAAGTTGGGATTATTTCGAATATCATAGGATACCGTTTTGATTTTTACCGTAGTAGCGAATTTATATTAAAAAAAGAAAAAAAAAAGGAAAAGAATGAAAATTTGGAAAAGTTAGGCGGTGCCTAATACATATATATCAGTATGAGTGAAGAACGAAACATGAACAGATACTCAAAAATATAAAAAAAAATATCAGAAAATTGAAAAAGGAAAGGAAAAGAAGCCGGAGAAAAATAGGATTTTTACTCCGAAACATCCAGGTAATGATGTTAACTCATTATCTTAGCTTATTACGTGTGTTTGAATATGTTTTAACGGTAAAACTTGGAATATTAGACATCGTTTTAATAAGTTCAATTAATAGTTTAAAGGGTCAAATGGACCCCGATAATGAAATTGATTATATATTCGTACTCAGTGAGTTATGGGCAACTTATAAATGTAATTTATTTGGAGTTTGGTTATGTGGCCTTAAACCCTATACATAGGCCTGGCCTGCGTATTGCGTATGCGAATAGGGTATCAGGTTTCTACCTGGATTGCCCTAAGATGTGAGGAATGAAGCCTTTAGCCTAATGTGATATATTTTTTCTGCTTATTGAACACAGTGGGATCGTTTGGAAATGGATCCAAAGGATAAAAGCGGTTATTGATTAGCAATGCTAAGTTTTGGAAGAGGTAAGTGTTTATATCCATTTCTTTGGAGGCACCTGGCCTCGTGGATTTTCTACCACGTGTTCCTTACGTGTGTAGCTGCCGATAGGCGTACTCATTACGCCTTAGCTTTGGATTTACATTGTATATTATATGTTATGTCCTATTGTTGGTATTGCAATGAGGATCTGAGCATTGTACCCTGGCTGTAAGTTGGCATCTACTTCCCGGCTGTCGATGAGAGTCCCGCGCCGGTGAAAGTTTATTATTGCATTACATTGCATTTATATGCATTATATGTCATTCATATGCATTACATTGCATATCATATTGGGTGCAGGAGTATTCCGCCCCAGGAGCAGGAGTATTCCGCTCTATTGTATCATATTGAGGGCAGGAGTATTCCGCCCCAGGAGCAGGAGTATTCCGCTCCATTGTATTATATCGGGTGCAGGAGTATTCCGCCCCAAGAGAGTGCAGGAGTATTCCGCCTCTGGTTTATATTATATCGGGTGCAGGAGTATTCCGCCCCAGGAGCAGGAGTATTCCGCTCCAGTTGGTTATCAGATTGGATTCCCCTCGAATGCAGGAGTATTCCGCTTCGAGATGGGAGGACGGGCACATGTGACCCTTTGCATCAGATTTCATTTCACTTCATTTCATCTCATTTCATTTCATTTTCATACCATTGCATAGACTTGTGGTACATAACTACTGTTCTGCTCATATGTGCATTGCTTATTTGTTGATATGTTTCTGGCTCGTATTCCTGGCTGAGTTTAAGGTTTCATACGTGTTTCTAGTTATTATCTGGCTCTGCCTTTTTGTAATTTAAATAAAAGGAATTTGGTTTATCTGTTTCTTCTCCCTGGCTAGCTATCCTATTCTTTGAGGTAGCTAGTCTGCCCCACTTATTGAGTCCTTTTGACTCACCCTTGTTTGTTGTTTGTTTCTTGTCTATCTATTTCGTTTCGGCAGGTTCGCTCCAGGATTGAGTTCGCTACGTTATTCAGGAGCGAAGACGACTTCAGCTGTCAGGGTGAGCCAGCTTTATTCCGGATGGCCACCAGTTTATTGTTTATTATTTCAGTTGCATTCTGCTCCCTTCAGGAGGTATCTGTCTTCTTTTGTACTCTTAGATGTCTAGTCTGGATAGCCCTAAACCTAGCATGTTGGGTAGTCAGCTGTAATTTCTTTTGTACAGCTTAGAGGGATCAGTATGTCTGTGTATTTATTTTAAGTCTTGTCCTTATTTGTAAATTGTTATTTTTATTTTCCTGATTTAATTGGTAAGGATTCGCCCGACGGGTCTAGGGGAGGATGTCGGGTGCCCGCACGGCCTAACCGGATTTCGGGTCGTGTCAGTTGGTATCAGAGCCCTGTTTAGAGTCTATCCAGACTAAGACAGTGTCTAGTAGAGTCTCGCTGATGGGTACGTAGACGTCCGTACTTATCTACGAGAGGCTATGATGGCATTTAGGAAGTTTCACTTCCTTCATTTCTGATCGTGCGTCGGCCTAGGATGCAAAAGTATTTTCGTTAATTCCTTCGTGGTAATTGTGAACCCTCTTGCGACAAATCAGCAAACGGTATGAGTTCAAGACGAAGCAGTCTAGCCTGGGGTTAGCATTGGCGAAGCCCCGAGAGTTTTTGATCGTGCTGGCGATCTAGTTACGGAGGTCCCAGCTGTACGAGCTCGCGATGGGCAAGGGAGCAGGGCCTTGCGGTTCCCTAGGCTCTTAACGATGTTTTTACGAGGATCTTGGCAACGCATATACTGCAAGAACCTATTATTCTCTAGGCAGCTTATAAGGTTGCTGCAGATGTGGACGTTCGATCTCAGGGAGCTCCTTTTCTGGTTCTTAATATTGCTGCAGTAAATTATATTCCGGAGGTAGTATGTGTTGTACCTCTAATTGTTCTGGTTAGCCAGCCGAGGTATCAGTTCAGTCCGAGTGTCCGAAGAGGTTGCATTATTTTACGCGGTTGAACCTTCTGATATTCTTAAGCAATGCATCAGATAAACCTCGTGATAAATAAAATGATGTCAGCGTATCCTTCAGGCTTTTGATTATATCGAGCGGTATGGTGTTGATTATTCTTCTTTCCAGTTCCAGGGTCCAGCCTTGAATTGGTGGGCCGCTCTCTTATTAGCTAACTTGGTTCGGTTTTTCTTCTAGATTCGTGGAAAGTTCCTTTCGAGTAGCGAGCGAGATGAAAAGTATTTCCAGTTTGAGTGGATTAAGCAGGGTAGCCTGTCGGTTAGTCTGTTGGTTTCAGAATATGAGATTGTATTCTATAGAATGGTTGAATATGTATTAGAACTAGTTCATGAGCCTTTCAAAAGATTCAGAGATTTGTTGATGACCTTTATTTTTCCTTGAAATCCCAGATGGCTCGAGAAATTGAGGTCTGGATTTTATTTGATGTTGTTGTTAATATTGCCCGAAGGTTCGAGGCATACCATAAGTTAGAGCGGGAAAGTAAGATATCCCACGGCCCTGGTGGGTAACCATGGTACCTCATTTGGAGGTAAAAGTTTTGATTATTTTGGGAGGTCACCTTCCAGGTTATCTCAGCTTGTAGAGCGCGATTCTCAGAGTGCGCGGGTAGTTCATCAAGATTAGACTCAGCTTTCTCTTTGTAGCTATCAACAATCTGTCCAGCTCCTATAGTCAGTGAAAAGGTGTTATCATTGTCGTGAGTCTGATTATCCTTTGAGGAGTTTTCCTGTTATTATTGTCGTGAGTCTGTCTATCCTTTGAAGATTTTTCCTGACTCCGACAAGTAGGCAGTCATCTTTTCTCTCGTTATTAGGCATCTGCACAGTCGCGGGGGATTTAATTTAGATCTTAATCAACCAGATATATGCCACCATCCGATAAAGGTCGAGAGTGTGTTGGCAGTGGTTCTTCAAAAGGTGATTGTCAGGGTAGTAGCTCAACTCAGCTGCAGGGGCAGTTCAATAAACTTCCAGTCTGGCAGGATTCTGAAGCATCCGATGTAGTAGACCCAAGTATTTCTTGTTCTCTTAAATGTGAGTAAGATTTGATTCTTTGGATCGATCTGGAAAGGGTGTGTTTTATCATGTTTCGATGGTTTCCCTGGATGTCGTTTTTATTAAGAATCGGTTGCAGTAGAGGAGTGAGCTTCTGATACGATTTATTCCTGGCATTTATGAGACCCTATTAGTTTTTTTAGTCTAAATATGAGAGATTTGACAGTGAGTGTCGCTATTGTTAGCTTGGCATCTTGTTACGCCACCTTCTGTTATTATGTCAATTCAGTTTACCTCTCTTCTCGAAAATCATTGTTGGTAGGATGATGGGATTCTTATTCGTTACCATCAGGAAGTGTCGTTGTGTAAAGTGATTTGTAAGTGATACTCGATCTACGTGTCTCCTCTTGGTTCAAGATGCTAGTAGAGTCATGTTATTCCATGAGCTTCTCTCAGTTGTAAAAGAGTTTACTGATAAATTGTCAGAATTTCCTTCTTACTGGAAGGTTAAAATTGGTATGGAGGTTTTTCCATAAAGCTTATTTAATGTCTATCTTTTCAATTGCGATTTTTTGGCTTGCTTGACGCGAAAGTAGTCTAGCTTTGGTAGTCAAGCAAATAGGAAGATGAACTTGCTGAAGCTCTAATTATATCTATCCTCGATCTATTTCCATTTCTTCTTCGTCCGGCACTAGTGAGCTTGGGCGATTGGTAGCCGCTTGTGACGTTCCCTGTGTTGAGCCAGAGTACGTGTTATTGTGGCCGGGTAAGCATATTATTATTTTTTTGAAGCATATTATTGTTTTGGTCCAGTTGTCTCATCTTGTTATCCGTTTAACATGTTTATGTTATCAGTTTATCCGGGTATCCATTCCCATGTATAGTATAGTGCTGGTTCTGTTTTTGCGGATCATCCAGTTTCAGGGGAAACTCTGCCGAAATTTTTATATAAAAGTACCATCCATTGGGCGGTGATGTTTACGGCAAAGGTATGGAGTTGTGAACTTGAGAGTTGCAGCTGTTTGGCAACTCGAAAGGGTGGTTGGTAGCTTAGGTCTGCCTACATTCAGCTTTTAGCTAAATCTTCTTTAGTCCAGCAGACTGTGTGAGGATGGTTATTCATATTCAAATGGCTGCATGAGTTTGTGCTTTAAGTGGAGGAGTCCTCCTCCAAATACTGAATGGTAATATTAAATCTCTGAGGTGTTGATACCACTTTTCTCACGACCCAAAGTAAGGCCACGGTAGAAATCTGCAATGAGTGTCGATCATTGCTAAACCAGCTAATAATCTATTAATGACAGAGGTAAGCTGGCAAC
This sequence comes from Petunia x hybrida, assembly GCA_037355625.1. NCBI lineage: Eukaryota > Viridiplantae > Streptophyta > Magnoliopsida > Solanales > Solanaceae > Petunia > Petunia x hybrida. Next base: position 104,653 of record JBBBVM010000700.1, on the reverse strand, counting down.
CTGATCATATATACGCACCTACCTGCTGAAAGCATAAAGTCTAGAAAGATGACACGACTTTAACTTGCTGGCAATTAGAACACTAAGCCACAAATTCTGCTATGTCACACTTCATTTCGTCCCACCAATAAATCTGCTTAAGATCATGGTACATCTTAGTCGAACCTGGATGAATACTGTATTTGGAATAATGTGCCTCCATCATAATCTATCCACGTAAATCTGCAACATCAGAAACTCAAAGTCTATCTTTATATATGAGAACACTGTCAGTAGTAACCCTGTATGGTGACTCCGGTTTTCTTCTGGCTATCTGTCTGTATTCAACTAGAACTGGATCCTCATATTGACGTTGTTTTACTTCATAAAAAATTTTTAGAGTTGAAGGTCTAGTGCAGCGTGTCGTCTATCTATCATTGGCATATCTCATTCATACCTCAACTCCTTGAGAGGTTACTTTAGCGTTGTAAGTACTCATGTAATCAACTTTGTTGCTGGTATTCTGCCTCAGCTCATGGTCCAACTACATGTCTCTTTTATATTTACTTTTTCAAGTCATAATATTTCCAATTCAAAGACAATACCCTGAAGTAGATGTTCAGTCTGAAGATCATTCCTGGTCTGCATCATACTATCCAGTAGTATTTGCATAATACTTATCTTTACATGGTCGACCCTGTTCAGATGAACCTTTGATATACATTAGGATATGAGTAACTACATTCCCACAAGGAGCTTGCGGAACAACAGTAAAATCAACCGAGATATTGCATAGTGCATTCGTAAAAATAATATAGCTTGTATCAAATCTTCTATAGTGAGTAGTGACAAGGTACTTCAAAAGTTCCCTCTATTGCATCAAGCGTGAGTTAATTCTTAGTTCCATCGACCTGTTCTATATTGAAAGGTATATCGAAGAGGTGATTATCGGCTGAATCATGTTAATCCATTCAAAGTTCCGTATATTTTTGTTTTAAATATGTAGAACTCTCCTCCCGTGATCGAGGAAGGATCGGCATAGTCAGAATAAGCTGGGCAATGATGTTATCATATTATCCAAATATGTTTTATCCAAGAGTTTGATATGCGTGTTATAACTCTAATTCTGTAATTATGAGATAATATCTGTGGAGTAGTTTATGAAGGTTGTGCAAGTTCTCTTGTTATCTGCGTAAATCTTGCTTTAGATTTAGGCTCGTTCGAGGACGAACGAGAGTTTAAGTGGAGGAGAATGAAACGACCTCGGTCAGTCGTTTAGGGAGTTAGGACTCCGATTGGCGTGCCGATAATTTTAAAATATTCGTAATGTCCATTAGAACCTGTCTGTAAAATTTGAGCTAAATCAGACCTCGTTTGGTAGGCATCGGAAGAAGGTTTCAGTTTTTATTGGCGATTAATATTAAAAGGAGATTTTCGAGCTCGGTTTTTGCCGAATGAGCTCCGATTCGAAATCCGAAAGCGCCGTTAGGTTCGTATGATTATTTGTGATTTTTGTGAACTTTCGAAAGTGAATTTCGATGTTGTTCAGCTAGTTTCCGCTAAAATGCCGAAAGTTAAATAATTTGACTTCTTTTCATTTAAATTCGCATCTTGAGTTTCGAGAGTCCAATTTGAGATCCGCCTTCGCGAGTATGTTACACATATTTTGTATAACTTGTATGCAAAAGTTGGGATTATTTTGAATATCATAGGATACCGTTTTGATTTTTACCGTAGTAGCGAATTTATATTAAAAAAAGAAAAAAAAAAGGAAAAGAATGAAAATTTGGAAAAGTTAGGCGGTGCCTAATACATATATATCAGTATGAGTGAAGAACGAAACATGAACAGATACTCAAAAATATAAAAAAAAATATCAGAAAATTGAAAAAGGAAAGGAAAAGAAGCCGGAGAAAAATAGGATTTTTACTCCGAAACATCCAGGTAATGATGTTAACTCATTATCTTAGCTTATTACGTGTGTTTGAATATGTTTTAACGGTAAAACTTGGAATATTAGACATCGTTTTAATAAGTTCAATTAATAGTTTAAAGGGTCAAATGGACCCCGATAATGAAATTGATTATATATTCGTACTCAGTGAGTTATGGGCAACTTATAAATGTAATTTATTTGGAGTTTGGTTATGTGGCCTTAAACCCTATACATAGGCCTGGCCTGCGTATTGCGTATGCGAATAGGGTATCAGGTTTCTACCTGGATTGCCCTAAGATGTGAGGAATGAAGCCTTTAGCCTAATGTGATATATTTTTTCTGCTTATTGAACACAGTGGGATCGTTTGGAAATGGATCCAAAGGATAAAAGCGGTTATTGATTAGCAATGCTAAGTTTTGGAAGAGGTAAGTGTTTATATCCATTTCTTTGGAGGCACCTGGCCTCGTGGATTTTCTACCACGTGTTCCTTACGTGTGTAGCTGCCGATAGGCGTACTCATTACGCCTTAGCTTTGGATTTACATTGTATATTATATGTTATGTCCTATTGTTGGTATTGCAATGAGGATCTGAGCATTGTACCCTGGCTGTAAGTTGGCATCTACTTCCCGGCTGTCGATGAGAGTCCCGCGCCGGTGAAAGTTTATTATTGCATTACATTGCATTTATATGCATTATATGTCATTCATATGCATTACATTGCATATCATATTGGGTGCAGGAGTATTCCGCCCCAGGAGCAGGAGTATTCCGCTCTATTGTATCATATTGAGGGCAGGAGTATTCCGCCCCAGGAGCAGGAGTATTCCGCTCCATTGTATTATATCGGGTGCAGGAGTATTCCGCCCCAAGAGAGTGCAGGAGTATTCCGCCTCTGGTTTATATTATATCGGGTGCAGGAGTATTCCGCCCCAGGAGCAGGAGTATTCCGCTCCAGTTGGTTATCAGATTGGATTCCCCTCGAATGCAGGAGTATTCCGCTTCGAGATGGGAGGACGGGCACATGTGACCCTTTGCATCAGATTTCATTTCACTTCATTTCATCTCATTTCATTTCATTTTCATACCATTGCATAGACTTGTGGTACATAACTACTGTTCTGCTCATATGTGCATTGCTTATTTGTTGATATGTTTCTGGCTCGTATTCCTGGCTGAGTTTAAGGTTTCATACGTGTTTCTAGTTATTATCTGGCTCTGCCTTTTTGTAATTTAAATAAAAGGAATTTGGTTTATCTGTTTCTTCTCCCTGGCTAGCTATCCTATTCTTTGAGGTAGCTAGTCTGCCCCACTTATTGAGTCCTTTTGACTCACCCTTGTTTGTTGTTTGTTTCTTGTCTATCTATTTCGTTTCGGCAGGTTCGCTCCAGGATTGAGTTCGCTACGTTATTCAGGAGCGAAGACGACTTCAGCTGTCAGGGTGAGCCAGCTTTATTCCGGATGGCCACCAGTTTATTGTTTATTATTTCAGTTGCATTCTGCTCCCTTCAGGAGGTATCTGTCTTCTTTTGTACTCTTAGATGTCTAGTCTGGATAGCCCTAAACCTAGCATGTTGGGTAGTCAGCTGTAATTTCTTTTGTACAGCTTAGAGGGATCAGTATGTCTGTGTATTTATTTTAAGTCTTGTCCTTATTTGTAAGTTTTTATTTTTATTTTCCTGATTTAATTGGTAAGGGTTCGCCCGACGGGTCTAGGGGAGGACGTCGGGTGCCCGCACGGCCTAACCGGATTTCGGGTCGTGTCAGTGCTCTGTCGGATCGATACCTACTACATATTCATTGGAAGCCTATCCAATCGGAGAGATGCCTTGACCTGGTGGTGTAAACGTTTGTGTGCCTTTTTCCATCGCATAAAGATGAACCGATTTGTTTAGAAGGTTCCCTCCTGCGTATAATTGGACATTGTCTACCTAGATAAAATGACGCCATCAAAAGTGTTTAATAGTCCGTCTTGGTATGTAAGCCCAATATTAAAGATAAACAACAAGACAAGATACTAAAGGCAACCACAACATGTGACAAATTTTGTCCTAACTTCATATCAACATATAGAGCAAACATCAAAATATGATATCACGTGCATAGTTGATTATAATAGGCCCTTATAATTCAAAGATCGACACTTCATATTCATGACGTCTAAGGTCAAACGATGCGATATCTACATTTTTTATACGATACGATTGTTAGGTCTGCCTCTGGGCGAAAACTTCGTTCACATATTTATATTGGTGATTCCCAATTTTGTAGTAATATGATATGACTGAATAGGTTCTGTTTGCCCTGAAACCGTCTCTTTATACTCTCTTATTAACTAGACGTTTAGTATTTATATTTGATTTGAATCACGAGTAGTTCATATCCAATATGTTGGCGTCTGTGTGACTGTGTCTATGTGGGAACACCACTTTGTATACTTATTCGACAGCAAAGAGTACCCAAAGGCCATTAACTAACACGCCAAATCATCGGTGTTAATGCAAAAATATTTTTGGGTGTATTTGATTTCCGCTGCCAGTTTGTATGACTGGTGAAATGTTTCCATTTTGTTAACGGTCAAAATATTATTGTTCAAGGAATAGGGTGGTGCAATTTACTGTAGAGACCACAAAAATATAACGGATGCAGTCAAACATTACTTCCAACGTAAGAGGCATTCAAAGGCCACAGCATAAAGACGCCCGTGTATACTTGACTGGCTTTATGGCAGTTCTTTGACCGCACGATAGCTACTGTTCATACTTTGACCAGTTCTTCACTTAGTATTTATTATGGGAGAATGACCGTAAAACTACACAGACAGAAAGTAATACTTAAATTAAGCACTCGGTGAGGTTCATTCTCCTCTTCCTCCCCTATTTCCTGTTACAACGAAATTAAATCTTAATGGTAAGCAAATATACGAAGGAGTAGAGTATGTCAATCTTAGTTGGATCAGCAGCGGTACCACTTCTTGGTGATGGGTCTTACAATTAGATATCAGCTATTAAATCTACAAATCAATTCCAAGAAGTGATGCCGCTCCTGATTCAACTTATGAAATCCAATGTTGGTACGCTTAGGTATTCGGAGTAAAAAAAACTTATTTTCTGCATTCAAACTTCTGCAAATTGTTACGTGCCAACAGACAAATGAGTATATTATAGATATTTTTCAATACCTTACAATCTATTTGCTATAACTCTACGTTGTAATTTCAGGGTAAATATGGATAGTATCCAACCACTGTCTCCAGTTTCGCAAAGGACACGCATCCAAAAGTCAAGCGAGTACTTGGTAGCTATACGAAGCGAGATCCGCCTTCTGCTCATAAGAGTGAGGTGCCAGTCGAATGCCGCGTACGTGCAAAAGCTCTTGCTTCAAGAACCTGCATTGGAAATCATGGACGGAATTGCGGTTTCATGGGGATGACCACATGCAAGATTATTGATGGTTCTTTTAATTTGTCATTGATATCTTTTCAAGCATCGAAATTTTGTGTTAAATGGCTGGGTATGCTACTATTATATTTCTTCTGAATGAGTGCCGCTAGCAGCTATTCCAGTTCATTAAGAGACGTGTTATAGAAATAAGGCTATTGGCGCATTTGCAATGAATTGAATAAATTTTCTGAAACACAGAGGGAATGATCTAGCCGTAATTTGGGAGGAAAAATCTAAATCTTTTGATCTATGAACCTCTGAGAAGCTGACTAGATACTACCAAATTTTATAAAGCTAGATAGTTTATATGTATGTGGTCTAGCTGAGTACTTCTAATATATTAAATCATATGTTGGATCTTGACTTATTTTCGAGTATCAATGTATCATATATAGTATTGAGGTGCATGTACGTGTTAAAATTAAGGCGTAACCTGTTTTAAAACTAATAGTAAAGTAGTGCAAGAACAAGACAAAATATATTAGAGTAGAAAGAAGAACTTGTATTATTCTCAAAGTGTTTCAAGTGTCTTTCATAGACAAAGTGTCATCTATTTATAGGACACCAATACATAGGAAGTTACAAGTCATCCCAAAGGTTACAAGAATTAATAGGTGACTAAATGAGGAATTAAGTATGAGAAAGTGGGGTAGTAAATCATAAGTTAGTGGTGAGTAGTGGTCATCCACATTAACACAAATACATGGATTTACAACACTCCCCCTTGGATGACCATTTTGAAGGTGATGTGCCTCGTTAAAACCTTACTAGGAAAAACTCGGTGGGAAAAAGCCCAGTGAAGGGAAAAGAGTACACACTTCCTTTAATACGCCTTTAGAGCTGCCTCATTAAAAACCTTACAAGTAAAACCCAAGTGGGATAAAACCTTGTTAAGGGAAAAAGAGTGCAGCGCGTATTTTACTCCCCCTGATGAAAACATCATTCAATATCTTGAAGATGACACATTCCAATCTTGTAAATAAGCTTCTCAAATGTTGAGATTGGCAATGACTTAGTGGACAGATCCGCCAAACTATCACTGGAGTGAATTCTTCAGCATTAACTTCATCATTCTTTTTGAAGATCACGACTGAAAAGGAATCTTGTTGAATATTTGTCTCCTCAGTTGTATCTTCCTTTTAGCTGAACTATCCATGTAATATTTTATATAATATTATTGGGATCCTCGTCTTCAAAGAAATACCACATCGTTGCTGAATATGTAGAGTCCTTGTTATCAGTCGCCAATATTGTCGCATAGCTTCAAGCATGGCTATTATCTCTTCATAAATTGAAGATGTAGCAACAACAATTGATTTTATAAAATTCCACAATATAAGTATTCTACCACAACAAATAAATACCAAGTTGATATCGGACTTTGTGGATCAAGTAGATACCATGTATTCTTCCGATGTCTTCGCATTGAGGAAGAACTAAATCTTACCAATAAGCTTATAACAAAAGCTATAACAAGTGGAGTATATTTGGTAAGATACTTCAACGCACCAATTTCATTAAAATATAATATTTCAATATCAAGAAGCTCGCAAATGCAATTTTACCACATGTGGCCGGATTGTTTTAATCCGTATAAATATTTATGAAGCTTCATTGAATAGGTTTCCCGGGAACCTTTACATTCTTCAAGGATTTTGAATCCGTCAAGGATAAATATATTGTTGCTCAATGAGCCATATAAAAGGCTATTACAACATTCATACGCATATCAAGTCTTTCATGCACTGCCAGACATATAACATACCCGAAGGTGATTGCATCCACCAAAAGAGAATATAGCTCTATATAATCAATGTCATATCTTTGTGTCTCAAGTCGTACTTTATATTTAACGACTTATTATTATCAAAATTTTTGCCCAAAAATATCTTTGTACATCACTGGCTTTGCACCTTAAGGTGTTTGGACTATAGGTCCAAAAACTTCACGTCACTCGAGTGAAACCAACTTTTGCTTGAATGCGTTTTGCTATTTTTGACCAATAATTTCATGTCTGTATTCCTAACGGACTTAAGCTCAAGATCCTCATAATCATATAATGTTGAGTTTTATAATATATGTAAGATATCGTCGACGATACTTTCATATCTCAGTTCCCAATCCAACATAACATATTGAGATCTCTTCACATGCATAAATTTTCAGGTTCCTGAACCTCTACTAATGAGGTTTTATGAAGTGTTATGTCGTGGGCTATTTTAGAACCCTGCCTCCTTATTTGACCATCTCAAATATTTGCTCCTTTCCTTTTTCAAGGACTTATCTTTTGGAACCGAGTGGTCTATCACGCTTCAAGCGTGCCTTAGACTCATTGACATAAATAGATTGTCTCACCAGGACATCAGGAGCATTAACAGCTGGAATATAATATTTTTCTTTAGGTCAGTAATGCGTCTGGCAATGACTTGCATTATCTTTGCAAATTAAGTTTTTCTTGATACCCAATTTTATGATTGCTGAAATGTGGATTTTCATTCCCTCAAATCCAATGATCTATGAACACTCTACAATTCTAAGCATCACGTGCGGTGCACGCGTAAAAAATTTAAATATGTAGGAGTAAATACATTGTCCCCCCTTCGTTCTATCTCATTCACTCTCATGCTTTCTCATTTCCAATTACAGGTTGCATCCTGGTCACATGTCGGCAAACTATTATGTAGGCACTACCCAATAACCAATCCAAGTCTTAACATTCACTTGAGCTGAGAGAAAACCGTTATCTAAATATTAAGACTTCTTGCTCCGTGGTTTTATATAACTGTAGATACTGTTTTACAATTTGTTGTTCACCCGCTCTCCCATGACGGTATTTTGTTGCTGGCTTATACTTCCATGTTCATTTATTGGGATCTAATTCAATCCACACAATGGATGAAGAACCTCCCACACATTTTGTGATGGAGAACTCATTCGTTATCTGATTAAGTTTCTGTTTAAGCATAACCATCACGTTTTTTATTTCTTCTTCTGCCATGATAGGCTGGTATGCCATATCCTAAATTTTTGCTTTGACAGGTGCATTGAGTCAAACGCGTTCCACAATGAAGAAGAAGGCAATGTTGCATAAAATCTAAGTATGTGGTTCTTCGTTGGTTATGTATGCAGAGTTTTACAAGATTCCTAATCTTATAGGAGTAATAATTAATGATGCGGGTATATTGGTCATCACAGTGGCGAGGTAGTGAAGTTATATCTTTACGTTCAACGAAAGAAGAAAGAACATCAATGGATGTTCAGGTAATAAAAAATTAGAGCACATTCAATCTATCGAAAATATATAGGGGTGAAGTGGAGGGCTTGTTATACACTCATCTCATAATTCAAATACAGTCAAGACATAAATAGGGGTAAAATATAATGTTTAATAAATCATTCTCCTTAATGATTTAGTGAGGGGCGTGTAAAAGTGGAGAATGACAAAAAAACTGCAACATTACCTATCTTAAACGCATATATATATATATATATATATATATATATATATATATATATATATATATAATTATTTATTTATTTCCGTGTATGCAACCAGTATTACAGATATTGGTAAATTGTTTACAATTTCCACAATGATAACTTAATTACCACATCGCAAATATGTCACGAAAGTAAAACATTTTATACAAGACAAGTATAACAAACCAAAACCAACTGCATCATTCATTAATTATTAGTCATACATACATTACATAGAAGATCAATTGTTTGATATCCTCATGCCCACTGATATTCCAATTACAATAGCATCTAAAATACCACTGGACGAACCTTCTCCTTCTTCAGCTTCTTGCTTGTTGAGCTTTTGAAATTCAATGTAAGCTTTTCTAGCTTTTTCTAGGGAACTATATGACTTGTAGTAGTTCTGCTTCACACCAATAACATTTGGAGCACACTCCTCCCATGTAAGGTATATACCCGGCTTTTTACCGCTAAACACAACATACACCTTGCCCATATTTTGAGATTTTGAAGGGAACAACTATATTTTTGTTAAGTGAAAGACAAGAAGAACAAGAAGAGGATAAAGCCCGAGCCTAAATAAGTGGAAGGATATATGTGGAGGGTGTATGGAAAAAATGTTGGATTTTATATGATTGCACAAGAGTGGAATATTGATGGTAGGGGTGTTCACGGTTTTGGTTTGGCAGGTTTTCAATTTTGTTCTGTCACAAAAATAATGAAACATTCTCTAATTTAGTAACAATTCAAATTTATGGATGATTATCAATCAAAAAAATTTCTACGGTTCACCTAACTAATCCTACATTGTTGCCCTTTTGATACTACATCAAATCTTATTGATAAATACTCCCTACGTCCCATTTTAGTTGTCACCTTCAACTTTTTCACTCATATTATGATTACCATTAAATAAGGTGTATATTTTACTATGTTCTCCTTATTTAATGTTTGATTATTAACTTTTTTGAATTCTGTTTTACTATTAATGGTATAGTTGGGAAAAACTAGTAAATTTATCCTTGAGATCCTAAGGAGACAACTAATTTGTGACAAACCATTTCTCCTAAAGTGGTAATTAAGTTGGGACGGAGGGAGTATTTTATATTTAGAACAAAAGAAAGAATTGAAGAATACTTATACCTACACGATGTTCTAACTTTAAACAAATTAACTTGAATTAATTTTAAATTTTATTTAACATATTAAATAATATAAGTTAAATGTTAAACTAATTAACATTATGTATTCGTTAACTGATTAACAAATATATTAATATTAAACTAATTAATATTTTTAGTATGTTAAACAAATTAACAATACTAATCTAATGTAAATCTGTTTAGGCAATTATATAACTTCCTAACAAGTATATCTAATGTTAAATTAATTAACAGATATCCTTAATATGCAATTTGTTAAAATAATCAACAAATATACTTAATGTTAAACTAATTAACATTTCATGCAATTGGGGAAAAAAATAAACACTAAATTTATATTCTGAAAATTAAGTCCATTTGACTAGTTCCCATTTTTTTTTTTTTGTTTTGAAGAGAAAAAAAATTATAAAAAAATAGAATCTTATAATTATTATTGTTTTAATTAGACCATTAGTCATATACTAATTTGTTGTACAGATATACAAAAAAATAGGCCAGTTGTGCAACGGAAACTACCGGTGGACTTCAAGTGGGCCTTAGCCCAATTTTTAAGGGGAATTTTCAAAAGAGATTTTTTTATAACTACCTAATATACAAGATTTAATTTCATGTACTACCACTTATATGTGGTACCGTTTATTAATTACAAATATACCATAAAACATGAAAGGAAATCTCCATCTAGATAAATATAGATGTCACGACCCAAAATCCTATAGGCCGTGCGGGCACCCAAACCCAACTCATTGGGCGAACCCCTCTTGAGCAACACTTGACTTGCATATGAAATAACCAAATAAAAGAAATTATGAAAAGAATAGCGGAGTATGATATATAACCCAAATACACAACTAGGATCTTTGCAACCATGTTCTAAGTCCTCACATGAATCATGAACATCTAAGGAGTCAATAAGGTTATACATCTCCGAATATAAAGAAATATAATCATTAATATTAACATAAAAATAATGAGGAAAGATGTCACCACAGGACAAAAGTGGTTCACCGCTAGATTAAAGGACGAGCAACTCCGTTTACCACAATGCTTGGTAGAACTCGATATCGAATCTGCCGAATATAAAACAATACAAAAAAAACAAAGAAAGTGGGTGAGTCAAAAGGACTCAGTAAGTGGGGACAGGGCTCCAAGTAGGATAACGAGTTGCAAATATATGAAAACTCAAACAACTCCAAGGTAACCAAAAAGTAAAGACAAAATCACTTAATTAACAAACAAGTAATATTCATACTTAGTCATCAAAGTATTAAGACACATCCATTGTGACTTAATGATATGTATGGGACTATGTCATAATACAACAATATGCACAGAACTACCTCATGCTACAATAATATGTACAGAATCACTTCGTACCATATTAATCTGCATGGAATTACATCGTGCGATGATAATTGTACGAAACACCGTACCACAATAATATGCACAGAACTACATCGTGCTATCATAACATGTACGGAACTACATCGTATCATAATAATATGCACGGAACTACATCGTGCGATGATATTATGTACAAAACATCGTACCACAATAATATGCTAAACAAATTCAAGTTAATTTGTTTAACGAAATTTCGATAAATCATGGCCCGTATATCAAGTTAAACATGGAATGGTCAATAAAAAGGTGCTGTCATAACTATATTGCTTTGACTTTAAGTCCCTCCGTCACGAATCAGTTAACACTTTCAGCTATTGTGACAATTAATTTGTGACAAATGAAAATGAATCTTACTAAGGCGTCAACTAATTTGTCACAAATTGTGCCGATATACCCATTTTTGTTACAACATATTTGAGCACCCCATTTCTGTTGCATTCTTAAATTTTTGACCCATTTTGGCGCCGGATTCGTCTATGCGTCTTATAGTCAGATGGAGATGGAGCACGAAATGCAAGATACAGAAGACGGAAGTAATTAATATTGCTACATTACAATATAATCGAATACGCAAGATACAAAATAGGCCATCAAGACTCGATACATCAAATCTATTATCTTCTGTGTTCGTCCGTGTCATTATGTATAGTATTGAAAGATCTTACAATTTCCTTCTTCGAGGGATTTGTAGGAATCTTTTCTGTGGTGTGGCCTGCATCACACACCTGCTGATGAAAAGAAGAAAGTAGCGTCAGTGAGATTGCGTTACTGAGTATTGAAAGATCTTTCGTTTTCCTTTTTTGAGGGATTTGCAGGAATCTTCACTGTGGTGTGGCCTGCATCACCCACCTGCCGATGAAAATAAGAAAGGGGCATAAAAAAAAAATGGTCAGTTGCAGTGGCTAGGGTATTTACTTTCCGGATTTTCAACGTATGCACGTGCTATTGAGAGCATGCACTTGTCTTGTTGATGCTTTACGAGTGGACGGCACCAGTAAAACTCAGGAAAAGCTATCTTCGTAGGGATAGGGCAGGATGTAAGATTTGCCTCGTTCAGGTCAAAAGTCGGGTTGAGGTAGTGTGTAACAAAATTTCTCCATAGGGTTGGTGCGCATTCAATACGCAGGTAAGCATGCCAAATGAGTGAAACGGGAATTGGCCTTCGGTGCCCGTTGAATGGCACGCATATGCAGTGGTATCGTGAAAGTGTATTATTATTGGTTGGACTTTGTGCGTCATTATTATCTAGTTTCGAGGGCTTGCAGCCCCGTTAAATGTTTAGATCTGACATGGGAGGCTTGTCCATTGGATGCTGATGAGCTTGTGGGACGTCCGCAAAAAGTAATAAGTAACATTCAATACAAGACATGGGAGGGGTTCAAAGAATCAATGAGTGCAAATCAGAACACCTAATTTATGACAGTATCATATCTCAAGAGGTGTAAGTGACTATCTAATGAAAGTAGATCTGATAGGGCTGGAAGGCAATGTGTATTGTTAATTTGACTGTCCCATGTACTGTACTGCATTGTAATTATGATTACAACGTCTAATTTGATTGTTACTGTAAATAGTTTAAGTTCTATGCACCGTCGGTGTATACAAAATTCTACACCATCAGGTAATATTGACCTGCTATAGTAGGTTGCCAATATTTTTCCTAATATTTTGCTTTTTTCCTAATTAATCAAACAATAAGCCCCCTCCCTTCAAACCCTTAGGTCTTCGTCATCTCAAAAATCTGTCAATCCATTTCTATTTTTGGCTTTTTCACCCTGTTTGCCCTCTACATCACACTACCCATAACCGTTTCCCTATGTTTTGAGAACAGATAGTATGTATTATGAACGACTTTTGCTGGAGAAAAACTTTTGAAATGAGTGGTGGAGATTCTGGAGAAGTGTGAGAATTCTAAATAAATGTATTCTTTGACAAATGATTAATCCTACTACTGCAGTGATTTTCAAGAAAGGTGTAATCCTACTATTACGATGATGGCTATCTCTAGTTTGAAGCAACTGTGATGGTGATAGCTCTTCAGATCGGTTATACTTAAATTAGTAGTTTCAAAGCACCCATAGTAAAACGTGGATCGGAGAAAGACGAACTGTTAAAGCAAATGGATATCAAGATCTAGATTATTATTTTTACTTAAGAAGTACTTCGATGACATTTTGAATGATGTCAAGAGAAAACCATGAAAACTGTTAAATTTAGTAAATACAATAAATATGTTAGTTACCAGAATTGTTAGGATTTTGATTGCAAGTTTTGTGTTTTTGTTCTTGTTTCTATCCATTAATTGCTCCTTTAATTATAATAAATAAGAAGGTTATAAATATTTATCTAAAAAGTTACCTGATGGTGTAGAAATATGTAAACACCGACAGTGCATAGAACTTAAACTCATAGATATCATTGCGGTGGATGAAAAAATAATGTGGATGGTCGTGTCGTTGTGGTGCATTCATCAAGTATTTATGTGGATAGTTGTGGAAATTATAGTGGCATCTCGAAAATTCGTTCATTTGTGGTATTGATGATACTGATGAAATACATCAAAATCAAAACTGCAAGGCTAAACGACAATACATTAAATGTTGTTGTTGCCAAGATCCACACATTTGGGTGTGGCTTTAATCCCTTTGATTGCAAAGCACTATGCTCTGAACCCTAAATTGCGACCCACTGTAGTATACTGAAAAGAGTTATTCCTGTTGTAAAAGAATTACTGTGAGTGTCAATGCATCTACTATTCATTGAAGACTTCCATTACCCATCTTTTCTTTACTACTATTGGATCTGACTAATGCATAGTTACAGCAATAGTTTATCCATCAGCATATGTCTATAAATGGAGACTTGCATTAGATTTGGAAACTACACTTCAATAAGTGCACATGCCACGAAAAAGACATTCCAACGAGTGTCAGTATGATCCCCATCAAGTTTAATGACTCCGGGGACGCAAACCATATCAATAAAGTAACAATTAGGTCGTGGAATGAGAGTGACCAAAGGTACTATATACTCAGTCTTATGAAACACCATATATAGAATACGAATAGAACTACAGTTCTGGGATCATGGAGGCAGGATCAAATGCGAACAGTACAAAGAAGAATCAAGATTACTTTCTTATAAGAGGAGTTTATGAGAAAGGCAATATGATGTTTCTGATGGAAACTTGAGATCAACTTCTGATGAGAATCTTCTTTTATATGAGGAAGATGATAAGGAAGTCTAGGAGTAATTATAGCCAGGGATACAAACCGATTCAGCGCAGTAAATGCAGATATATAGTAAAGGTGCCTAGAACGGAGTTATATTCATCGCACCCTGCACGTTTTACGTAATATACAGAATGGAGGCCCAAGGGCTAAATTGGCATTGTCGAGTAAGAGTGAAGTGTCGTTCCAATCTTGGTTGATGCATTTCTCTCTTGTCCACTATATCGAATCTGTACCCCCAACTATCTTAATCAACATAAGTAAAGACATCGCCCATCCACGTCACAAAAAATGAGAGATTTTTAAAGCTACCGTAGTACGAGTAATAATATTTGATGTAACAATCGAAACAAACGTTAAGTATATTGTTAGTAAAATTATACGGTGCTTTATGTCTAAATTCGGACTATCAATGAAGCTCCAACTACCAAGAACTACCTAGACGTGCAGTCCAATTTACCGTACATCAACTTACAATGAATTTAATTACTCATATATTTTAAGATTTAAATAAGAAACAAGAATAATTTACTAAAAGTGACCGATACGTAGCCGTAAAGAAACTCACATTAAAACCATATTTTTTCCAATGACGGTTGATGTATTTCTCTTTTTTCCTTACTACTCCCTCCGTTCCAAAATAGTTGTCATAGTTCGGATTTCGAGAGTCAAACGAGTTTATTTTGACCGTGAATTTAAACATATAGAGCCTGTTTGGGTGAGCTTATAAGCAGCTTATTTTAAGTGGCTTATAAGTCAAAAAGTGACTTAAAAGCCACTTTTTGAGAAGTTAGGATTTCCTAACTTCTCAAAAAGTGGCTTTTAAGCAACTTATGGCTTATAAGTCCAAAAATATTGATGTTATCAAATATATATTAATGAGCTTATAAGCTTATACGTCATTTTTAAGCTCACCCAAACGGGCTCATAATCTTTAAGTTTTTTGTAACGATGTTTATATATTTAGAAACTACATAAAAAATACTATAAGTCACAATAATTAACAATTCAAAATATTTAAAAGACATATGAAAATACTACGGTCAAAGTTAAACTCGTTTGACTCTCGAAATCCGAACTATGACAACCATTTTGGAACGGAGGGAGTATAACTATATTTTCAAATATAAAGCGGTTGAGCAGTAAACAACATGTCACTACAAGAGGGAGTAAATTAAGAAAATGACATACATGATAAAAATATGGGAGGGAGTTGCAGTCTATTGCACGAGGAAATACGTTTCACTAATCATTTATAATCTGCAATGTTTGTTCAACTAAGTTGGGGTTTACTTTACTTTATATTGGGCTATTAACACTGATGAAAAATTGTGCTAAGCAATAGCTGCTCGTCAAATCCCAATAGCTACTTTTCTAAGAAAACGGATTCTTTTTTTTTTAAATTTTACTCCTCATTTAACTCTTTTCTAATTAAATGTCACTAGACACGTTATCTATGGTTTTTTTATTTATCGACTCACTCTTCGTCTTTTACATATCCCGTATATTAATAACAGATTACTTACATGGGAAAAAAAAAAGACCTAAATTGGCTGGGACTGTTCGTTTAATTCGTATTGTATTGAATGTTACTTTGTTCCATGTAACAACATGGAATCGTGTTCATTCTTTCAACTGATTAGATACTCTATTTAATTTGTCAAATTAAAACTATCATTATAAACAGCGAATAACGAGGAAAAAAATCCTTAACTCAAATCGCGATAGCATTTAACCATCGCATTAAAACGCCAAACCAAAACATTGGAGGTTGCCACAGTCGACGCTGCACCCACGCAATATATTAAGTTACTCCTTCGATCACGCGCACCCACGTGTCCACACATTCATTCTGGCTGCCAACTCACTATACAGTTAGATTTTGCGCTGAACGATATCTGTCCAAATAATAAAGGATCTATTGTTGGTGCAATAGATGCGTGCACACATTGCATGCGACTGCAAATCCTCGAAACTACAAACCCTAATGCGCTTTAAATAAGTGTCTAAGTAGTAGCCTAGCCCTGATGATGCAATTAACATTACACCGCTGAAATTTTCATCTGCCACGGCCAATTGCACCCATCTGGCCGTCACGTCAACATGAATATTTAAATCACAGACCAAAGAAAAGAGTAATAGGAGTACGCTTTAAATCAATAAAGCTTTTTTAGACTTTGTGCAGCGGACCTTGTGATGAACAATGGGGATAGCTTGCGTCCGACCATAACTGATAACCCTAGGAACATAGATTTTCTTGAGTTGTCTCAGTGCCCTTGAACATGCAGCATCACTAGGACAAGTGCATGCTCTTGCCCAATCTTTAAGCTGAAAGCCTGAAAAGAACATCAAGTACAGTGGCCATATATTGCACTGAACCAACCGATATGGAGCAGTCAATAATCCCACCTAAGGGGTGACGAAAAACACAGGAAACGATTCTTGTTTATCTGCCCAAAAAAAAAAGTAAAGTGAATGATCTTCCCACACAATACATAATGACATGGAAGATCTTTGAAGATCACGGATTTGATAGATTGAGTCATGATTTACACTCTTCATTGCCTCCTGAAAATTCGAAAGTCTTATACTGTAGCAATAGTACTTAATTACTTCTGTCGGTTAATTAAAAAAATAATACATTATCATCCATCCATCAATTCCACCCACTATTCCACACATTCAATGTGGCAGCAAGCTCACTTAAAAGTATATTCCAATGCGCATGTTTAATTTTGTGCTAAACGATATCCATGCAATGAGTTAACCTTCCAAGTGCAAACGACATTTCGTAAATGTCCATTAACTACAGTGAACAATGAAAATGATATAAATCTCTTCCGCATTAGTTTATAAATTAAATTAATTTCCTATATGTACCCTTCGTCGTCTAAGACTAGGTAAGTTAGGTATGTACCCTTCGTCATCATCAATACGTTCTAAATGCATGTTAAAAAGGCTTAGAATATTAAAAAAAGGGGTAATAGTCAAGAAATCCCCCCTCATTAATTATTTCTTAAGTGACGTGTAAAAGTTAACAGGACAAAAAATTTGAGACGGAGGACGTATTATTACCAAGAATTTTGTTTATGTCATTTATAAGCAAGGGTGATATTGTAGGTTGTTTTTTGACCTCTTAAAAAACGCATACAAACAATAAATTGTAGTCCTAAAGAGAACACGTAAATAACAATATTGCATTATTCCCTTCTAAGTGCGTTCAAGTGTGCATTATTACAGTCCAAACGTTACAAGAATGTCGTTACTTCTTTGTGAATTAAGTACATATGTCTCTTACTAAATGGAGCACTAAGATGTAAAACTAATTGGATATTTAATTCCACTAATGGTGCATGGAATGTGATGAACATGTAAGAAATGGAGTCATAAGAGACTAAATATACATCAACATTTATACAATGTTTTGTAACATAAGCTTACTTTTTGGTACTTACCATTATTAGGAATAATAAGCCAAGGCCCAGACCGATCCCCGTTGTTAATTATGAGAATTAGTAAAAGTAGTCACTTGATTATCCAATTTTGATAGAAACGAAAAGAGGCGCCGCTTAAGGCACTTCTACGTACAAAAGAAAAGCTACTTCATTTCGTTCAACATGGCTAGAAATTGTGAATTACCCGTTAATATTAGCGGCCCCATTATTAGAACCTAACAAACAGGACACGCTACGAGGATATCCACATAAAGTTACGTGGAAATAAAACGACGTTAATACTTAGTGCTGCTAAAATAGGCATAACCGTAGGAGAAGGAATCATCACAAAGCCCTTTCGATATGAGTCCCTTATTTCCTCCATAGGGCTCTCTCTTTTTTCTTTTTATTTTAAAGGCATAGCAATGAGGAAATACAGTAGAAAACAAGTCGTACTGGTGTTGAATATTGCAGGAGTTCCGTTGACCTCAATAACTACACCTAGCAGCCCCTACTGGTGTACGCTTATGTCGTCGTCGCTATCATCTTCACCGTTATTTCGGGCTGATGTAGACGATTCGGGGATCACAACAATCTCTTGTGGCAGATTAATGAAAATTGCCATGATCTTTGTTAGAGGACGATCAATATTCAATAGGTTTCGCAAATGGTCAGCACCGGAATCATGCCTTATTCTGGATAGAAGAGTACGTAGCTCCAACTTGAGGGAACTCAGATCAGTACTGAAATTGCGAACCAGCTTTTCCACTATATTCGGAGACGCCCTCTGTAGCGGACTGCCGGCATTATTACCACGACGTCTGCGTTCCATTGTATTCTATTCAGTGATTTAGCAACTGATTATACTGGTGTGTGTGGTATCTGGTAAGTACTGCAGTAGACATGGAAGGTTCTATGCATATAAATAGAACCATAGTCGAAAGTATATAACTGGTGGGGAAAGCCTTTATCCTGCTGCACGTTTTACGACATACACAAGTAGGGAGTCGATAGGGCTTAGTTGGCAATGGGGAGTAAAAAATGACGTGCCATTTTATTATTGGGTGATTCATTACTCGTTTGTCCATTACCTACTTTGGAACCCTTTACGGATTAGACATACACCTAAATACAACACGTCGCCAATTTATACCCCCAACAATTCAATTAACAACTGTAAAGCGATCGCCCCTTTTTATGGAAATTGCGTTTGTGGCCAGACCGGACTCAATCACAATTTAACCTCATTGACGAAATTATTAAGAATGGAAGTTAGGATTAGATAAGGGGTGTGTTACTTGTCGTCTCTAGTAATATGAGTATCTAATGTATAAAGCAATAACGAATGCGGAGGGGGCATGAAGAAAAATATGTTTTCTTCTTGTCTTACTTAACTCTAGAAATAGGAGCTTGAAATCGAGTCACAAGAAAATTAAGCACATTCCTTAAAGTAGCAAGAGGAATGAAACTACGTTCAATACGTGTTGCTCAACAATACTGTGTCGGTACCGTAAGTAATTGTGTTGTCAAAGCCGGTGTGGCATTGCACGACAACCTTGATGAAAATTGTTTTGCACTAATATTGAAGCCCACTATCGACGATTCTTGTTCAGACGCAACTGGTCATGTTGATAAAGGATATGGATGACGGGACATGAAAAGAGTTTGAGATCAGAAATGGATTTGCCCACTATCTGATGATGATTATATATTGGATATCTTGATGCGTTAAAAGGGACCTTGTATTAGTTACTCCATAAAAAGGTTGTATGTCCAAACTATTTTATAACAAACTATACAACTAAAGTTGGGATTATTTACCAAGAATCTTTGTCCCACATCGAAAATTTTATGAAACCTTTTAGTGTTTATAAGGATTACTCAACTCTACTTCAAGAGAATTAATGTATTGTCTTGGTAGATTCTTCTACCAAGACAATACATTAATTTTAAGTACGACTACTTTTTATTTAAAACAATCGATAATGTAGTAGTAATAATTATACTGTCATTGCTTATCTATATTACTACTACATATACTAAGTAATTATACCCAATTAAAGTTTACTACTACATATACTAAGTAATTATACCCAATTAAAGTATAAAAAAAATACGACAATTAAGGTATTAGAATTCCTATTTATATACTTCACAAGCTAATAGCCCTAAATTGAGATAATTGTTCTCCTTATCAAACCAACCGAACGACTCCTAAGGGTTTAGGGTTAGGGTTTAGGGAATGGGAAATGGGGATTGAGCACGGCCCTTAAAAAAATACATAATAAAAAATGAGCCTAACCAAACACGAACCCTAGATCCTCACCTCGTTCAATACACTCACAACCACTATGCTAGAATAGAATCATCTCTCAATTCGACTTAACTTTTTAATTTTTTATTTACTTTTGTAGCTTATATTAGGGGGAATTCATCGAGGGAAAATAAATAGGAAAATTTAAACTTGACAAATATACCCTTATTAATTATACTTAATTGAATTAATTTGGAAGGGTTTTTCAAAAGTACAAGGTATTTAATATCAAGGATAAATGAGGAATGGGAAATGGGGATTGAGCACTGCCCTTAAAAAAACACATAATAAAAAATGAGCCTAACCAAACACGAACCCTAGATCCTCACCTCGTTCAATACACTCACAACCACTATGCTAGAATAGAATCATCTCTCAATTCGACTAACTTTTTAATTTTTTATTTACTTTTGTAGCTTATATTAGGGGGAATTCATCGAGGGAAAATAAATAGGAAAATTTAAACTTGACAAATATACCCTTATTAATTATACTTAATTGAATTAATTTGGAAGGGTTTTTCAAAAGTACAAGGTATTTAATATCAAGGATAAATTAGGAAGAACATAGCCAATTTTATCGTGAATTGCTAAAAGGACAAGTACACTTAGAATTTGACTTTGATGAATTTAAACAGGTAAACATAAACAGAGGGAGTATATATGTAGTATGAGGTCGTTTGGTAGAGAAGCGAGTTTTAAATGGATTAGCAATACAAAAATTAGTAATGCATGGATTATTTTTAGTAAGCTTACCAGACCAGTTCAGATATGAACCATGTATTAAAAAGTACAGTAATGTTGTCACATGCATCTTTAACTTTGGAAACAATATTCACAGTGCAAATTATGTTTTCCTTGATACCCAAGTTTATGATTGCGGAAATGTGGATTTTCATTCCCTCAAATCCAAAGATCTATGAACATTCTACAATTTTAAGCATCACGTGCGGTGCACGCGAAAAACATTTAAATGTATAAATACAATGCCCCCCCTTTGTTCTATCTCATTAACTCTCGTGCTTTCTCATTTCCAATTACAGGTTGCATCCTGGTCACATGTCGGCAAACTATTATGCAGGCACTACCCAATAACCAATCCAAGTCTTAACATTCACTTGAGCTGAGAGAAAACCGTCATCTAAATATTGTTACTTCTTGCTCCGTAGTTTTATATAATTGTAGATACTGTTTTATAATTTGTTGTTCACCCGCTCCCCCATGACGGTATTTTGTTGCTGGCTTATACTTCCATGTTCACTTATTGGGATCTAATTCAATCCACACAATGGATGAAGAACCTCCCACACCTTTTGTGATGGAGAACTCATTCGTTATCTGATTAAGTTTCTATTGATGCATAACCTGATTAGTTTTTATTTCTTCTTCTGCCGTTATAGGCTGGTATGCCATATCCTGAACTTTTGCTTTGAAAGGTGCATTGAGTCAGAAGCGTTCCACAATGAAGAAGAAGGCAATGTTTTGGTAATATCTATGTATTGGTTGTTCTTCATTGGTTATGTATGCAGAGTTTTACAAGATCACTAATGCAGTAATAATTAATGATGTGGGTATAGTGGTCCTAACAGTGGCGAGGTACTGAAGTTTTATCTTTACGTTCAACTAGAGAAGAAAGAACAACAATGGATGTTCAGGGTAAAAAAATTAGAGCACATTCAATCTATCGATAATGTATAGGGGTGAAGTGGAGGGCTTGTAATTTCGTGCAAGCACCAAATTAACTATATGTAAACACCAGGTGCAGATAAGTTTTTATCGTTGTAGTTTGTCTCTTGCGGCGTACCCGCTGCAGAGATATTTTCTCTTCTATTTGGGGAAAGTTCACGTCTTTCTTGAGGATCCGTGAAAGTCCCTCATTTCCGGCTTAATTAAGCAAAAGTTTCTTCTGGAAAATGATGTTCAAATGCCATTGTTGTATGGATTGTGACAACTTTCTACTTCGTTAAATGCTTCTCTTCGCATCAAAGAACTAACTGTCGTCGTCATTTAATATCCAAACTGTGACTATTGCACGACTTGTTTTCATGTCCCAAGTTGGCAAGTTGCTCAATGTATTGAATACATTTCGGTAGCACAAACTGTTGAAATATTTGGGGTCTGCGGAAGCATGTGCGATAAATTAAAGTCTCTCCATAAGGTCTGTGAAAAAAGCATGCATGTGGATTTGTATTGAGTTTGTCTCCGTTAACAAAACTACTTGAGTACGTTCTGTTTTACAAATTAAAAGCGGACTACAAATCACCAAAAACCATATATACTTGGCCGTGATATACTCTTCTCACAGTTCAAAACTTCAAATAAAATCAAGACATAAATAGGAGTAAAATGTTTAATAAATCATTCCCCTTAATGATATAGTAAGGGGCGTGTAAAAGTGAAGAATGACAAAAAAACTGCAACATAACCTATCAAAAACTGCAATATATATATATATATATATATATATATATATATATATATATATATATATATATATATTCATGTATGCAACCAGTGTTACAAGGAGAAGTGAAGCACTGTTATCGAGAGGCTAACTTCGTAGCAGATGCTTTGGCACATAATGCTGCTCTGAATGGGAATTCAAATACTTGGACATCAACTCAAGAGCTTCTGTCAGCTGCTAAAGGATATCTCAAAATGGACAAGATTGGACTGCCTATGTTTAGAATTAGGCACGAAAGAAATGGTATCGGCTGACTTGTGCTCGAACAAATGAGGAGTTCCAACAATTGAGTATAAGTCCTCATTTGTTCAGCAAAAATACACCTTTTTTCGAGAGCTTATCAATTGGTCGAATGTAAATAGAGGGAGTCCCTATATAAGACCTGTTTATATTTGTATTTTACTTCCCTCAGGACTTGAGTCCTGTCCAAGCCTTTCTTAATCATTAAAGTGGCTATAAAATAATCACCTGTTCAGGGTGTTTCTTTAAAAAAAAAAAGAAAAAAACCAATGTTACAAATATTGGTAAATTGTTTAGAACTTCCACAGTGATAACTTAGTTACCGCATCGCAAATATGTCACGAATGTATCCCATTATATAGTTTGTACTTTATACTAGTCAAATATAACAAACCAAAGCCAACTGCATCATTCATTAATTATTAGTCATACATACATTACATAGAAGATCAATTGTTTGATATCCTCATGCCCACTGATATTCCAATTACAATAACATCTAAAATACCACTGGACGAACCTTCTCCTTCTTCAGCTTCTTGCTTGTTGAGCTTTTGGACTTCAATGTAAGCTTTTCTAGCTTTTTCTAGAGAACTATATGACTTGTAGTAGTTCTTCTTCACGCCAATAACCTTTGGAGCACACTCTTCCCATGTAAGGTATATACCCGGCTTTTTAGCACTAAACACAACATACACCTTGCCCATCTTTTGTGATTTTGAAGGGAATAGTAATATTTTTTTAAAATAAAAGACAAGAAGAACAAGAAGAGGATAAAGCCCGAGCCTAACTAAGTAGGAGGATATATGTGGGGGCCGGGGGTATCTGGATAAAATGTTGGATTTTATATGATTGCACAAGAGTGGAATATGGATGGCAGGGGTGTTCATGGTTTGGTTTGGCAGGTTTTTAATTTGAATCATAGTATCATACCCAAACATACATCATCGATTTTTAAGTTCTTTAAACCAAACCAAATGAAAATTATATCCAACGGGTTGGTTATTGTCAGTTTGTTTTATCGGGTGTTGAGAAATAAAATAAATTGAAGATAATAAATTATTATAAGAAGTTTTCCTAGATAATTTTAAATGATAAAGAGAATTTTTCGTAAAACAAATATTTTGAGAATCATTTACTTTGACTCATTGATGGAAACCAAGTTTAATCACTATGTCAATTTGATGCACTACTCATGAAGTAAAAGATCACTGCTATTATTTTAAGTAAGTACTATCTCATCATTACTATATTACGCTTAGTCAAATAGATCAACTTTAATACTATAACTCAAGGGTGAGAAATTGAGACTATCAAATTCTCTTACAACCAAGACGATAAGTTGTATAAAATACTTAATTAATATATATAATGTTGATTAGCAATGAAAAAATAGTAAATGAATATGTTCATTCGTTGTACTTAATGAAGCTAAAAATATCTTTGATACTATTGCATATTGAGGGATTCTAAAAGGGACTAAATGCTACATTATATTTTGTATGATTCTTGGTAAAAGCATCTCTCAATTTTCCTCGATATATAGTATAATTTTTCTATGAAAAAACCGGACCGGTCCGGTCCGGTCCAGCGGTGGGCCAAAGACCGGTCTTTTACCGGTCCAGGCTAACCGGTCTTTTTTCTTAAGCCCGGCTCGGCTAGCAACCCACTTCCTCCTTGTCCCGGACCGCTTATAATGGACTGGTCCGGTCCGGTCTGGTACCGGGCTAGCCCGGCCAGATTGACAGAAAAAGAAGTTAGTCGTAACTTCTCTTTTTTGGGTTATTTTAATCTCAGACGTGCTTATAAGGTCTTTGTTCTTTTAGTTACCTAAACACTCAAAAAGCAGTTAAGTGCCTATACGATACTTTTAGGCTTGACCAGACGGGATCTTACCCTTGTACTCCCTCCATCCCAAGTCATAGGACACATTTTCATTTTTGGTCTGTCACAGAAATAATGAAACATTCTCTAATTTAGCAACAATTCAACTTTATGGATGATTATCAACCACAAAATTTTCTAAGGTTCACCTAATTAATCCTACAATGTTGCCCTACTGCTACTACATCAAATCTTATTGATAAATACTCCCTCCGTCCCATTTTATGTGTCACCTTCAACTTTTTTGCGCATATTATGAAAACCATTAAATAAGGTGTATATTTTACTATGTTACCCTTATTTAATGTTTGATTATTATGTTTTTTGGAATTCTTTTTTACTATTAATGGTATAGTTGGGAAGAACTAGTAAATGTAGCCTTGAAATCCTAAAGAGACAACTAATTTGTGACAAACCATTTCTCATAAAGTGCTAATTAATTTGGGGCGGAGGGAGTATTTTATTTACAGAACAAAAGAAAGAATTGAAGTATACTTATACCTACACGATGTTCTAACTTTCGATATATCATGGCCCGTATGTCAAGTTAAACATGGAATGGTCAATGAAAAGACCTAGGCATAAATATAATTGCTTTGACTTTAAGTCCCTCCGTCCCGAATCAGTTGACACTTTCAGTTATTGCGACAACAAGGACACCATTTTTTACACTAAATGAGAATACCAAACTGGTGGAGCACCAAATTTACTCCAACAATAACACCATTTTTTACACCAAATGAGAATATTCTTTTTATATTCTTCTCTCTCCTCTATATTATATTATTATCTCCTATTTATATTTTATTTTCTTGTTTCATTTAAATAAATTTTATCTTTTATTTCTTTTTTACATATTCATTATAGTTTTTCAAAAGTATAGTTATAAAATTAACTTTTAAGAAAAATTAATTTATAAAAAATTATATACTAAAATTACGATGTAAAGTTAATATTGTGAAGATATTAAAAAATGATTAAATATAGGTAATATATTATCTTCTGTGTTCGTCGCCGTCAAGACTCGATACATCAAATCTATTATCGTCTGTGTTCGTCCGTGTCATTATGTACAGCGTTGAAAGATCTTTCGTTTCCCTTTTTAGAGGGATTTGCAGGAATCTTTACTGTGTTGTGGCCTGCATCACACACCTGCCGATGAAAAGAAGAAAGGAGCGTCAGTGAGATTGCGTTACTGAGTATTGAGCATTGAAAGATCTTTCGCTTTCTTTTTTTGAGGGATTTGCAGGAATCTTTACTGTGATGTGGCCTGCATCACACCCCTGCCGACGAAAAGAAGAAAGGACCGTTGCAAAGGCAGTGAGATTGCGTTACTGAGTATTGAAAGATCTTTCGTCTTCCTTTTTTGAGGGATTTGCAGGAATCTTTACTGTGGTGTGGCCTGCATCACCCACCTACCGATGAAAGGAAGAAAGGAGTGTCAGTAAAATAAAAAAAAATTTCAGTTGCAGTGGCCAGGGTATTTACTTTCCGGATTTTCAACGTATACACGTCGGCGAGAGCATACACTTGTCTTGGTGATGCTTTACGAGTGGACGGCAATAGTAAAACTCAGGAAAGGCTATCTACATAGGGATAGGGCAGGAGGTAAGATTTGCCTCGTTCAGGTCAAAAGTCGGGTTGCGGTAGCATGTAACAAAATTTCTCATTAGGGTTGGTGCGCATTCAATATGCAGATAAGCATGCCAGATGAGTGAAACAGGAATCGACCTGTTTAGCGCGTTGAATGGCAGACATATTCAGTGGTATAGTGTAAGTGTATTATTGTTGGTTGGACTTTGTGCGTTAGGGTTTCTAGTTTCGAGGGCTTGCAGCCCCATTAAATGTTTAGAGCTGACATGCGAGGCTTGTCCATTGGGTGCTGATGAGCTTGTGGGACGTCCGCAAAAAGTAATAAGTAACATTCAATACAAGACATGGGAGGGATTCAAAGAACCATTGAATGCAAATCAGAAACCAAATTTATGACAATATCATATCTCAAATCCCGCAAGTGACTATCTAATGAAAGTAGAACTGATGGGGCTGGAAGGCACTGTATTGTAATTATGATTACAAAGTCTAATTTTGTTATGACTATAAATAACATTGCGGTGGATGAAAATATAATGTGGATGGCAGGGTCGTTGTGGTGCATTCATCAAGTATTACTGTGGACAGTTGTGGAAATTAGAGTGGCTTGCCGAAAATTCGTTCTTCTTTGGTATTGATGCTACTGATGAAATACATCAAAAACAAAGTGCATGTATCAGTTAACATTAGCTTATATAGTTTGAGCCGGTTAAGTGGATTATTTACAACCAAGATTGACATCGTTACATGTCCTAATTACAACCGTGATTCACATAGCTACGTGTGTTAAAAACATGTATTGCATTATCGAATTCGAATCCCCCATACGGATTATCACAGCATGGACTACATGACCTCGCCATTTTATGCACCCTTCCAACTCAATTAATGCTTAGGCTATTAAAGGCATCGCCCTTCCTCTATCTAGATAAAATTACTTTTTTTCATCTTGACATAGCGACGGGTTCACGATCCTATTAACTTAATGACTCTTAAGCTCCAGCTTCTAACGTTATTTTAAATTTGAAATATGTGACCTAATTTTTTCTGGTTTTTTGTGACGTATTTTAAATTATTTTTAAGTATTTACTGTACCGCTTATACTCTTTGTACATTTCTACAGACCGCCATTTACTACTCACGATACTTGCTCGTTCTATACTCCTTTCGCCTATAAATTGGGTCCCCCGGCAGACATCTTTCACAAAATGCTCTTTCTAAAATCATCGTCTCGCCTTTGAACTTCACTTTTCATCAAAAGGATCCTGCTTCTTTCTCCGAAATGTGCTTCGTTGGTCCTGGTTCCATATCGTTGAAACAACTTCTTTATTCGGTACAGACGGTATATGAGAAAGTTGGAAACAAGTATGCTTCAACTGTCTGCGTTCTCCACCCTTCTGTCTATGTTGAGACGTGCGTAGTTCCTCTAATCATTGTCCTTGGTCGGGATCGTAACGACGTTCTTTGGAATGTCATCTCCATGACATGTGCAGTCACGCAATGATTACGGTGCGCTCATTTTCTAACACAGTTGTTACTGTGATATTCCTCTTGTCACGAGGGCAAATGATCCTTAGCTAGCCTTTACACAGATTGCTTCTGTCCCTCTGGTTGGTTAAAGCATATCGATTGCATCTTGGTCTCTTATCTTCCAAGTTGCGTTTAGTACTTTGGCGGCTTTTGGGCGGAGTAGGGTGAATGGTCGGAAGCTTGACCTAGATCTTTTGATGACAAGGGGATAAAGTTGACGTCACTAACTATCTGTTGGATTAGTGACATGTAACTACAAGAGATGGTTCTACTTAATCTAGTAATAATGCACTGTCATGTCTTTCATGGAGTAACTTGTGACTAAATAGAGTACGATCAATGTCATTCGTCTAATGACGCCTATGGTTATATATTTATAAATACGTATGTACCACAACATTTCTGTGACGACATACACTCTATGGCCAGAAAACCGAACATGAACCAACATTATCAACTTGACGTGGCACATGTTGAATAAAGTACATGGTATATTAGTCCATTTTGTCTTTCTAAGCGCGTAGCCTCCCATGCTCGCACTCTCACGAAGCCCGGAAAAAGGGTCATTTTCCTCTTCTTTTCTCTTTCTCACCCTGGAACCCTTCAGATGTTGGAAGAGGCGTCTTTCTAAATCAACACCCAGACCAAGGTGGTCGTGGAGTAACTGTTAAATCTGAAAAACAAAGCGGGCAATTCAGTGTAGCAATTGTATAGAATTCCTAGTGAATTACATATGATCAATCGCACTTAGAGATCATATGTATTGGCCAATGGCCACCCATAGATGAATACAGTTGGTCAGTGTATTTGTTAGTAAACCGGTAGTAAGCTGTATTGTAATTTGTACATCATCCTATTGTGTACAAGCGCCCGATCACATGTGTTCATGTTCTCGTGCCTAGAAACTCTGAAATAAAATTTTCGTGCTCCAAAAACCAAAGCACCTGCTATGCTAGAAACTTTCCCTCAATCTTCATTGCTCTTGAGGCTATTTTGTGATGACAGTGCAAGTATGATAAGTAAGCTTGCGTTAATTAACTGTAATAGATTGCTTACAATTAATCAGTAGTGTTTAATAGTCCCTGAGATATGTGAAAGTACTATAGCACAAACCATTTCAAATTATTTCTGTATGATGTCTTTTTTTTTTTTGTCACTCTTAAAGTCCTTATAGTTTCTGTTGCCCTTAAAAATGTAACATATTATTAAATTAAAGAGCTGGTTAACTGTTAACATGAGAACTACATATATATTTTTTCATGAGATACATATCGATAAAACAAGATCATACTCAGTGATATCACACTAATCGTGTTCACACTTTCCTTTATCTATTTCATATACACAATTTCAATCCCAAACAAAGCCAACAATCATAAGTTAAAAGTTGCATTGCGTCGTCAACGTGCACAACTTGGAAAGACTTCAATTTACGAACAACCTACTAATGCAGGAATCTTACGTGAGACTTGTTTTATTTAAAATTTCAACTAATTTTAATTCACACGTCCCTAATCGTTCACATTTTGTCGGTACACCGAGTTATGGATTTATTTATAATGTATTAGCAGTTAAATGGAAAAAATAATGTATGAACTACTAACATCTTGTAATGAATGAAATATGAGAGCCGTCGCTAACATTTTAAAGTTAACATGTATTTTTTGGGTACTTTTCGAATATAACCGATAATGAGACATAAACATCAAATGCTAGTCTACATATATGTGGACATCTCATTATAATGGTAATGATAGTTCCGTACAGCCGCTGCCATCGTAGGACTTCGCAACCACAACTGAGTATAGACACAGCCTTGCCCTATCTCGTCCGCAAGGCCCATAGAAAGCCACGGGAACTAGATCCCGTGCTCTGCAAGAAAGGTTGACCATCCGCGTCAACCTCAAATGGTCGAACATGATTACACAGCTCCGCAGATATTCAAGCACAAAAGTGCGTTGGTTTCTTCTTCCATAGGATACAGAGTTTAAGAAGACACCGACGCACTAACTTTTTAAAGTTAACATGTATTTTTGCGTACTTTTCGATTATAACCGCTAATGAGACGTAAACATCAAATGCTTGTCAACATATATGTCGGCATCTCATTATAATGGTAATGAGAGTTCCGTACAGACACTGCCATCGAAGGACTTCGGAAGCACCTGAGTATATACCTAGCCTTGCCCTATCTCATCCGCAAGGCCCAAAGAAAGCCACGAGAACTAGTTCCCGTGATCTGCAAGAAAGGTTGACCATCCGCGTCAACCTCGAATGGTCGAGCATGTTTACACAGCTCCGCGGATAATCAAGCACAAAAGTGCGTTGGTGTCTTCTTCCATTGGATAAAGAGTTTAAGAAGAGACCGACGCACAAGGAACCCGGTCCAGTTGCAGAAAGCACCAATGCACAAGCCATGAGCCTGACCCAAAGCTCGGCGACATCTTAGCCACCCGTTGGGGTGAAATTTGTTAACTAACCATGACAAGAGGAATATCACAGTACCCGCTGTTGTAGAATATGAGTACACCCTAATCAGTACGCATGGCACAATGAAGCTGCTCTGAAGACCATAGGTAGAATCCCGATCAAACTTCATGACTCGGGGGAGATTTACCTTTCCATATGAGTGAAGACAGAAAAAAGGGACACGGAAGAACAGTTTTCTTCCAGGGAGTCCTCCTGCACTATCCATTCAGAATAAGGAGAGGCTTTCATAAAGAAGTTTTTACAAACACAAATTATCTAAGGAGAAGGAAACTGTTCTGAAGAAATGTGTGTTCTTTCCTACTTATGAGTTCGCTATTTATACGAGGAATGAGATAAGGTTGGAGCCCGAAATGGTCCAGCGGCATAAATGCTGAAGGTGTGACTTATGAGACAACCAATCAGATTGAAGGACGCGAAGTTCTTGAAGAAATTTTGTTTAGGATACAGAAAGGTAGCAGACGTTTCCAACTTCCAAGAAACCCATTAATTAAGTATTATTCGACAAAGAGTATTTGAAAATACTTAAGCGTGTATCACGCATTAATTTTTATAATTTTGTATTATAAAAATAATGTTAATATTAGAATGTGTAACAGAATTACTTGTAAATTTTTTTGCCAAAGCCAGTGCGATTGTCAATCCCCCCACTTGATGAGGGCTGATGCAAGCAAGGCAGGAAGTGAAAGCGGTGGGATGTGGTGAATAGCCTCAAGGCCCACTACCTACTGCTGCTTGGACAGAGATAGAAGAGTCAACCGATAATGTCTCAGACACCGCACAATTTACAAGACCCATATTGAATACCCTTTTTAAAAAACAAGCATAATATTGTGAACAAGAGAGTTCAATTTACAAACTGCTACTACGGTAGAAATCTTACGTCAAACTTTGATTTATTTAAATTTTCAATTACTTTCAATGCATACGTTCCTGAATTTTTATACTTTGTCAGTACAACTAATTATGGATTTATTAATAGTATTAGCCGTTTCAATATAGAATATTAATGTGTCTCGGTTAAGTAGGGTCGGCGAATTGCCCTCTAGAAACAAGCACGAACTTCAACTAACAACAAACACCAATGTCACCCTCGCTTATAAATTCCTTAAAAAGTAGTATCGGTGCATATCTATTCCCCATTCGTTTTGTCACATTCACTCTAATAGAGGAATATTACATTTTAGAAACTAAATTGCATTTGACCAATCTTTCGGCGTTATCAATATACCCGATTTCGATTGCGTCCATTCGGTGTACATATTAACCAAACCAAAACCTAACATTCACTCGATCCGACTAGAAAACCCTATTATCTACTTGTTGCATGTGCTTCAACTGGTACACGCTTTAGATGCATTTTCTTCATCGTTGTACACTCGGTCTCTAATCGTTTTATTCTATTGATTTCTTCCTCTTCCATGATCACTCATTCGGAGCTTCTTTAGTCCGCCGATTCAGAGGATGCTGAAATTTCCATCTAATCGTTATGAAGATCTCATTCGTTATCTGATGAAATTTGTAAATGGTATTGCATCTTGCCTAAATTTTCCACTAATTTACACAGTGGAGAAACATCCTATAGAGCAGAAGATGATGCTAGGGATAAACCTCCAGAGGAGGAATTAAATCAGGATAACCATGCTGATGTTCAGGATTTTGCAATTTTGAAGTCAATCTCTCATTGCTTCCACAATGAAGTTACGTTCCATGTCGTTCGTCCGAAGTACTACATAACTACATCATGGATTCAGTTGCCAGGCTGAGGATCCTTGGAGTGGACTTGGTAAACAGGATTGTCACTTTAGAGGATAATTTCAGAACTGTGTGGTCACTGGATGTAGATAATCCTGATATGCCTCGTCCTATTGGTAGAGAAATTTTCGATTTGTCTACGAGTATTTGGGTTGATTTTGAATACGATGCTGAACAAAACCAGCGAACTTATGATGTGACTATACAGTGCAAAGACCATGATGTTGAGCTACCTGATGGTCCTTTTTCAAACATTTATTGAAGGTCTTTGTATAAATTTTACTGCAGCTTTACGTTTCAAACTTTTAGTAGTTCTGATTTTTTAGTGTCAAGTGTGTTACTTAGCCTTTAATTGGTCTTGATGTAAAGAAGAGTAATATAGCTAGTTTGCCTTACAATGGACTTTGTAGGTTACTCTGAAACTTGTAATGGGATATTATAGCACATGCATGTAACGTATATTTGGTAAACTCTGTTTCCATTTTAGATTTAGATTAATATATGTTCTTCTACTTATAGAAACAGAGATGTGAAGATGACAATGGTTACTAACATGTTTCCAATGAGAGAAGAAAAATGTTGTATACTTTTTTTAAATAAAGATCTTGTCCAAACTAATGACTTAACTTCCATAACAACTCAAATTATATCGCCTTGTGGAGGAGAATAATGTTAATCGACCATATAATAGTAGAATAGGAGTAGTACATTTCAAAACTATTTGGTCCAAGACGTTCCCGCTCCTGAGTTGTCCGCTTGGGAGGATAATAAAACTCGGTCTAGCCAACTCCATTCTGTAGTAGTAATGCTAGGAACCATACATCATGACATATCATTAGTCGACTTGTTCTCAAGTCCAATAAGCCAACTTGTTCAAATAATCTGAACGGGTTTTGGCCTTAAAAAGTGTTAAACATGATTTATTGGCATATACTTAAAGGATTGAACGTGCAAATGTAGACCGTTTATGGGAATTATTCTGCATTCAATGCCATTCAAAGGCACAAATAGTAACCCAAGAGGCATCAAATTAAAGCCGAAACTGAATCAGAAACGACTGTTTATTCCTAAGCGGTTGGAATTATTCTGTATTCAATGCTATTCAAACGCACAAAGGTTAACCGAAAAGGCATCAAAGGCCCAATATGAAGCAGAAATGACCGTTCGATAGACGGGATGACACATAATGCGCATTTATCCTTTAGGCATTACATAAAGACTTGCCATCCGTGTTTTGTTAAAAGTCCATTAACATTTTCCTTCTAAAGTGTCTAAAGGGTTCTCAACTCACAACGACACTTCTCTTCATATTTCATACTGCATTATTTTCAAAAGCTCGTGCCATACGTTAATCGTTTGCTTACAACCAAAATTTAAGCATATTCCTTCCCTTTCTTCTCCTTCCTTGTATTTTTCCAAAAGATCATGGCCAATAGAACATTTGACATGGTCGCTGAAACCCCTCAGTTACTAAAGGATTGGTGGAGAAATCTAAGTATAGATCAACAAGACCGAGTTAAGGCAGTGTTGGGGAACCTTATTTCACTGATGGAGCATACGGCAATGGAAGGGATAGTAGAAGCAGCAGTACACTATTGGGATGCGGACCGAGCAATTTTTCACTTTGGGAGCGTAGAGTTTACACCATTACTGGAAGAAATAGGCGGGTTAACCCAATTACCATTTGAAAGTGAAGAAGTGTTGATGCCTAAGAACATTGCACCCGAGGAGTTCTTCGAAATGGTAGGGTTTAAGCCCGAGTTATGCACAGACAGTATAAGGAAGTCGGGAATTTCTTTGACTTCCCTCTACATCAAATTTGGGTATGGAGAAGCATTTCAAGAAGCCGAAGACTATTTCAACATTAACCAGGCAGATTGGCAAGAGCGGAGGGTACTTGCATTTGTCACCAGCTTTTTAGGAACTGTCATTTTTCCAGAACACAAAGGACGAGTTGATGTTGGCATGGTATCAATTGCCGACGCCTTACTCAAATACTCTATCAAGAAATGCACTTTGGTACCGATGATTGTTGCAGAGATGTATCGAGCTTTAGAAAGATGCAAGAAGGGCGCTAGCTTTTTCGAAGGTTGCAATTTGCTCCTACAAATTTGGTTGATGGAGCATTTGCACAAGAAGAACTTCACACACCAAGGCTTCCACTCCATACCAAGAGAAAACTACATCTTCACTCATACCGCCCGCATGGACACTGCTCTTGAAAAGTGGGACCGGCCTACAACAACCGAAGGCTGGCACCACAAACTCTCTCAATTGACATCTGAAAATATACAATGGATGTTTGATTACTTTCCCAGCACAACAGTAATCACACGATCCGAAAGAGACTCATTTCTCATCTTAGTGGGCTTTAGAGGAGTTTACTCATACACTCCTTTGAGGGCACTTAGACAAGCGGGGAGAAAGCAGATTGTACCCCAAATTGCGGACATCAGAAGTTTCAAAGCCGATATTTTCGGAGGAGTGATACCATTCAAAGACAAGATATTAGAACTTTGGAAAGCAAGGCATCGAATGGGGTTCGAGACTATTGGACGAGACAGGTTTGACGCAGGCTATGATGATGATTACCCAGACTGGCTCAGGAAAGACATAGAAAAGGTAGTTCAACCAAGAGCAACAAAGAAAAGGAAAAGAAATGCCGATGAATTGGAATCTGAGTGCAAGAGGCTACACAAACAACTGGCAAAGGCACGAGAGAAAATAACGAAAAATCAAAGTTTGGTCGAAACAAAGGACAAAGAAAAAGACAAATGGCGCAATAAGGCAGAACTCCTGACAAAACGCATAGAGTCTATCGGTGTATGGGCTAGCGAAGGGATGAGCTCTGTGGCTGACAAAGGCATAGAGGAGAAAGGAAGTAAGGCTTGGGAAATGTTGGAAAACTTCACATTCGACATATCCCGACTCTTAACTGACGCAGACAACATCATCTTCCAAGGGGATTCGTCAGGGGCAAGTTCGTCTAGCGAAGATTCGTCCGAAGAGGAAGAAGATGATTATTCTGAGGGTGGATCAACATGAAGAATGCTCGCTCAGGCCATGATCTGATTCCCTAGCAATGTTTAGTCCTTTACTTCTCTTACGTTGTTTCAATATCAACCATTGTAATAAAGACCAATGTTCAGTAAATGCAAATTCTCTTTTAGACTTCGTATTTTGTAGCAAATGAAAGGATACATGTGGCACAAAATTCTTTTCAAATCATCATGCATAAAGCGGTCGTAGGATACATTTTTATTTTCTAGGTGTGCATTACGTGAGATTGCTTGATTGCTCTAGGTCTCTTTCTACCTGAGTCAATCTCTTCCCAAATCCAAACTTGCAATCTAAAATATTTCCAAACTTGCACCTATTCATGGCAAAAAAGACGTTCAAAGGGTTATCACAAGGCAGTAAGGAAGTGAGAAATGATCGAAACCCGCTTGATGATACAAAGGTTTATGCATAACAACCAACATCAGCAGGATGATTCAATTAGGAAAAGAGTGCAAAGGCGCAGCGGCTAAGATTCTATTATATGACGGAGCTAGAATAATATTGAGTGTAAGGATTCAAAATTTAGATAACTTCCAGAATAATATGTGCCTGATCTATGTTTTGACAAGAAAAATACAACAATAGCTATGTAACTAAATAAATAAAGAAAAAAAATTCATCCACTTAAACAAAAGTAATTTTTCAGATACGCAAAAATTCTTAAAAAAAAAAAAGAGAAACTTCAATTTTTTCCACATTCACATTCAAATGCTTGATATCCACAATATTTTCATTGTTTCCTCAAGGATATTTCTTTTTCGGAAGAAAAAAAATAAAATGGAAATTACATTCAACTACTATCAACAGACTAAGAAACATTAGGTTCTAATCCTTAAGTACTATTCCATCAAAAGAGAATTAAGTTAGTAATGTGGATCTTAACAAAAAAAGTTACAATATAAGATCTATACCTCGTAGCTCAATAAGATGAACTCATGAGAAGCAATGTACATCATCAGCGATGTACTTATAATGCCAATGATAAAACTATTTATAAGGTCAAGTGCAAATATTTTTAGGATATTTTATTTTAACACAAAATTTAAAGCAACATAAAGAATTATAAAAGAATAGCAGTAACTAGTTTTGAAGAATCCTTTTGAAATTTCACTCTTTATGAAGGAGTGTATTTAATATACCCAATTACCATTTTACGAACTCACACTGCTGGTAAATGATGCAAGAAGATCAAATAGCACCTGAAATATGAATCCTGGAACCCTCACATTACATTGATAGCTACATAGGAAATGAGGAATTTTTTATTCATGTAGAATTAACATATTGCAACACTTCTGACTTACTTTAGCCTTTTAATGACTTCCCTAAAATAAATATCCTTTGAAGTATTTGACGGAAGTCTCTTCATATTCTATGTTTATTTACCTTTTTTAAGTAAGATTATCTGTATTGAGAGGAATTTGGAAAGGTCACGCTTGGATAAGCAAGAATTGTAAAATCTAGTTCTTAAATGGTAAAAATACATGCATGATAATTTAATGTAAATACATTAATTTTTGGAAGAGCTAATGAATGCATCATGAATTATCAAAATTCACCGGAAGGCCACCGATTATATAGAAAGATTAGAAAAATATTATAGTTACTTAATTTTTAGAGGTATTTTGGTCTTTCACTTTTTACTTTAGGGATTCGTGCTTATATATATATATATATATATATATATATAGAAAAATATTATAGTTAATTTTAGGGGTATTTTGGTCTTTCACTTTTTACTTTAGGGATTCGTGCTTATATATATATATATATATATATATATGACATGATAAATTTGTATTCTATTTGACTAAATAATGTTAGTATTAGAATGTGTAACAGAATTACTTGTAATATTTTTTGCCAAAGCCATTGCGATTGTCAGTCCGGCACCCACTTGCTAAGGGCTGATGCAAGCAAGGCAGGAAATGAAAGCGGTGTGATGTGGTGAATAGCCTCAAGGCCCTCAACCTACTGCTGCTTGGGCAGAGATAGAGGAGTCAACCGATAATGTCTCTGACACCGCACAATTTAGAAGACCCATATTGAATACCCTTTTATAAACACAAGCATAATATTGTGAACAAGAGAGTTCAATTTACGAACTGCTACTACGGTAGAAATCTTACGTCAAACTTTGATTTATTTAAATTTTCAATTACTTTCAAATGTTCAATGCATACGTTCCTGAATTTTTATACTTTGTCGGTACAACTAATTATGGATTTATTAACAGTATTAGCCGTTTAATTATAGAATATTAATGTGTCTCGGTTAAGTAGGGTCGGCAAATTGCCCTCTAGAAACAAGCACGAACTTCAACTAACAACAAACAGCAATGTCACCCTCGATTATAAATTCCTTAAAAAGGTAGTATCGGTGCATATTTATTCCCCTATTTGTTTTGTCACATTCACTCTCATAGAGGATTATTTCATTTTAGAAAATAAATTGCATTTGACCGACCTTTCGGCGGTTATCAGTTCATTTTTTTTTTTATAATATACCCGATTTCGTGTACGTCCATTCGGTGTACATATTAACCAAACCAAAACTTAACATTCACTTGATCCGACAAGAAAACACTATAAATTACTATTGCATGTGCTTCAATATGTATACGATTTAAATGCATTTTCTAAATCGTTATACACTCGCTCTCTAATCGTTTTATTCTGATGATTTCTTCCTCTTCCATAGTCACTTATTCGGAGCTTCTTTAGTCCGCCTCTCCAGATGATGCTGAAATTTCCATCTAATTGTTATGAAGATCTCATTCGTTATCTGATGAAATTTATCTGTGGCAACTTGTGCAGGTGATCATTTTGTTCATAGGTGATATGACACATAAGGATATTCTTCGGAATATCTTTTTCGTGGCATGTCCACTAGTTACAGTGCACTTTTGTTCTTACGAAGCAGTTGCTATGATGCTCCACTTGTTCTGAGGAGTTTAACATTAGGGTTTTGGCAACCGTAAGTTGCCTCTTTATTCCTGGGCAATGTTCATGATCCTGAACCATTGTACTGACGAGTTCCTCTAAGGGAGTACTTCGTATCTCCAAATGATCACAAAACAGTATGCTTAGACTTTTTAGTTTCTGAAGAACACTTATTATGAACAGGTTTGTATTCCTAACATATGCCATGGACCTTTTTATATCGATGAAAGCGGAGGTCAATCAATACATATGTCTAAATGCGAATATCTACGTATCTATTTGTAACGTCGCCAGGTGACATTCGCCTTTTTTCTAATTGTGAATAAGTCTTTTGTTTGCTTCACATACATACATTAGTCAAGATAAAGACGTTTGGACGACAAAGGGAGACTGTGAGTTAAGTCTCCTTTTGGCGATTCTACGCTTATATGCTTGGGTGTTTGAGTTAAATAATATCATAATGTATCATGCTGCATTGTACTCTTATGTATTGCGTTGTTGGGTACAACGTTTTTTGCTATATTGTATTCCTTCCATCCCACTTTATTTGATTTTTTTTTTTTTTTGCCTTTATTTTTCCTGGTTCAGAGAAATTGTTTTATTCAAAGTTCAAATGTTCAATAAGCCATTAAATGCTAATTGCTAAGTCGCAAATATTCCCCTTGTTACTAAATGATTTAAACACTTTTTCGCAATTTTCTATGAGTAAATTTGAGAGAGCGGAATGCTAATTTAGTAAACTTCCCAAGTATTTAATTAATGCTAATGGGTAGATGCCCTGGTATGTGTGAAAACAGTCCAAGTCTCAAATTATATGGACAGGTGGGAGTATGTTTTATGATGTTTGGCGAACTAATTCGCAAATTACGGTACGGCCAAACAAAACAAGAACTTCCACTATATAAATATATATGTATGCGATGGTAAAAGAATAGTAAATGAGGTTCCCTTATTAAAATGAATGATAGTTTATCCGAGATCAATAATTTATCAATTAAAACAAAGAACAAGCATTCGATCAGTTGGAAGGATTACAGATACATTCATTACAGGACATGGGAAATGTACAAAGCATACTAATCGAAGATTCCATTTTTTACTTCAAGTTGTTCGCTTGATACTTGATGTGGTCGAATTAAAATTAAGATCCTTAATTAGCCTTCGTATTTAACTGCGGTCCCTTAATTGCATACGATGGACACTTATTGGGAGTTAACTCAGGCGGAAGCGATGATAATAGAAAGAAAATGTATTTTTCATTTCTGAATGTTGAATGGAGTATTACGAAGGGTCGCATGCATTTAGAACGTATGGATGACGACGAAGGGTACATACCTAACTTACCTAGGGTAATTTATCGTAAACATATGGTGGAGGGAACGAACCTGGGAACCCAGTAAGATGACATATATTGCATTAGGCTACTGTCTGTGTTGAAAATTCCGTCAACGCATAGAGTGGCATTTTCCAGCGGTGTAATAATGTTAAGGGGTCGTTCGGTACGAGGGATTGGACTAATAGTTCCGGGATTAAATTCGGGATTATATTTATCCCATGTTTGGTTATTGGGATTAGCTAATACTGGGACACATTTTATGCCTAAATTGTAGCATTATTAATCCCACATAGGAGGTGGTATTAACAATCCCGGGATTATAACTCCATGTGAACCGATTTTATGCGGTCGCATGCAATGATGCCACATATCTAGTAACCGGGGGTGGATGAGCAGTGCGAATTATTTGGTTAAAATTTAGCTTTTATGTCAAAAATAAGCTAGACGCAATAAGCTAGGCAACACCCAGTCTCCAACTTATTGCTTTATCCTTAAAATTTATACTCTATGACCAATAATTTTATCAATTTATCAGTAATATTTTTTGTTTCTGATTTCCCTAGTATCCTCATAAACGAAGGGCCTACATTATACTCCCAATTTTTGTATGAGATTATATCCTTTTAATATAACTAAACTTTTTGTATCAAACAACTATGCAGCGTATTTTTCAATTTCTGCACTTCTATCCAAACACATAACCGCTTATTTACCAAAGCACTTCAGAAGTGTTATTAATGGCAAGTGCATATAAGATGCTTAAAATTAGTCCACCCATACGGTCTCATTCAGCGGGATGCACTTCCGCTAATATGAATAAAGCAAAATTCAACAGCTATGTTGGGAGACGTAAACGGGTGGAATCAATGAAGGCAAATCCACTATACGCTTTATTGAGTAGTACAATGTATTACTATCTCGAGTAGTGCGCGAGACCTAGCGTAGAAATTAGTTTAGACTTTTGATGGGTTGGCAGCGAAACTGTATGCATACTTAACGTATTTGGGCAAATGAACCGTTTCCAAGAGATGCTGGACTCGAAAGTATTACGATGATTCTTAATTAGACCACTAATTAAACCATTAATACCTAATTGCATGCGATGATTAATATAGGAAATTAATTTAATTTATAAACTAATGCGGAAGAGATTTATATCATTTTCATTGTTCACAGTAGTTATAGTGGACATTAACGAATTGTCGCTCGCACTTGGAAGGTTAACTCGTTGCATGAATATCGTTCAGCACATAATTAAACATGTGTGTTGGATTAGTACTTTTAAGTGAGCTTGCTGCCACATTGAATATGTGGAATTGTGGGTGGAATTGATGGAAGGATGTTAATGTATTATTTTTTTAATTAACCGAAAGAAGTAATTAAGTACTATTGCTACAGTATAAGACTTTCAAATTTTCAAGAAGCAATGAAGAGTGTAAATCATGACTCAATCTATCAAATCTGTGATCTTCAATGATCTTCCATGTCATTATATATTGTGTGGAAAGATCATTCGCTTTACTTTTTTTTTTCTTTTTTTTGCAGATAAACAAGAATCTTTTCCTGTGTTTTCCGTCACCCCTTAGGTGGGATTATTGACTGCTCCATATCGGTTGGTTCAGTGCAATATATGGCCACTGTACTTGATGTTCTTTTCAGGCTTTCAGCTTAAAGATTGGGCAAGAGCATGCACTTGTCCTAGTGATGCTGCACGTTCAAGGGCACTGATACAACTCGAGAAAAGCTATGTTCCTAGGGTTATCAGTTATGGTCGGACGCAAGCTATCCCCATTGTTCATCACAAGGTCCGCTGCACAAAGTCTAAAAAAGCTTTATTGATTTAAAGCGTACTCCTATTACTCTTTTCTTTGGTCTGTGATTTAAACATTCATGTTGACGTGACGGCCAGATGGATGCAATTGGCCGTGGCAGATGAAATTTTCAGTGGTGTAATGTTAATTGCATCATCAGGGCTAGGCTACTACTTAGACACTTATTTAAAGCGCATTAGGGTTTGTAGTTTCGAGGATTTGCAGTCGCATGCAATGTGTGCACGCATCTATTGCACCAACAGTAGATCCACCTGTGTTTATTCTTTGGACAGATATCGTTCAGCACAAAATCTAACTTTAAAGTGAGCTGGCTGGCAGCCACACTGAATGTGTTGACACGTGGATGCGCGTGATCGAAGGAGTAACTTAATATATTGTGTGGGTGCAGCACTGCATCTACGTCTACTGTGGCAACCTCCAATGTATAAGTTAGGCGTTTTAATGCGATGGTTAAATGCTATTGCGACTTGAGTTAAGGATTTTTTTCGTCGTTATTCATTGTTTATAATCATAGTTTTAATTTGACAAATTAAATAGAGAATCTAATCAGTTGAAAGAATGAACACGATTCCATGTTGTTTCATGGAACAAAGTAACTTTCAATACAATACGAATTAAACGAACACTCCCAGCCAATCTAGCTCTTTTTGTTTTTTTTTCTTAGATGTAAGTAATCTGTTATTAATATACGGGATATGAAAAAAATAAAGAGTGAGTCGATAAACAAAAGATCCATAGATAATGTGTGTAGTGACGTTTAATTAGAAAAGAGATAATTGAGGAGTAAAATTAAAAAAGAATCCGTTTCATTAGAAAAGAAGCTATTGGGATTTTGACGACCAGAGATATGTGTCGGCATATATAGTTCACTACCGAGCCATGTATGTTATATTGCTTATGACTATTTTTCATCAGTGTTAATAGCCCAATATAAAGTAAAGTTAACCCCACCTTAGTTGAACAAACATTGCAGATTATAAATGAATAGCGAAACGTATTTCCCCGTGCAATAGACTACAACTCCCTCTCATAGTTGTATCATGTATGTCATTTTCTTCATTTACTCCCTCTTGTAGTTACATGTTGAAACGACCTCGGTCAGTCGTTTCAGAAGTTAGGACTCTGATTGGCGTGCCGATAATTTTAAAATATCGTAATGTCCATTAGAACCTGTCTGTAAAATTTGAGCTAAATCAGACCTCGGTTGGTAGGTATCGGAAGAAGGTTTCAGTTTTTATTGGCGATAAATATTAAAAAGAGATTTTCGAGCTCGGTTTTACCGAATGAGCCCCGATTCGAAATTCGAAAGCGCCGTTAGGTTCGTATGATTATTTGTGATTTTTGTAAACTTTCGAAAGTGAATTTCGATGTTGTTCGGCTAGTTTCCGCTAAAATGCCGAAAGTTAAATAATTTGACTTCTTTTCATTTAAATTCGCATCTTGAGTTTCGGGAGTCTGATTTGAGATCCGCCTTCGCGAGTATGTTACATATATTTTGTATAACTTGTATGCAAAAGTTTGAATTATTTCGAATATCGTAGGGCACCGTTTTAATTTTTGTTAAGAAAAGTAAATAAAATAAAAGAAAACAAAAAAAAAAGGAAAAGGACAAAAGTTAGGCTGTCAAAGTGAGCTTATAAGCTCAACGAGATACAGGGAAGCGAGAAACAGAGAAATTTAAAAAATGGAAAACACGCAGTGGAAAAATGCTAGAAAATGAGAAAAGGGGCTGGAAAAAAGTAGAATTTTCACCCTGAAACATTCAGGTAATGAAGCCTTTAGCCTAATGTGATATATGTTTCTACTTATTGAACACAGTGGGATCGTTTGGAAATGGAACCAAAGGATAAAAGCGGTTATTGATTAGCAGTGTTAACTTTGGAACGAGGTAAGTGTTTATATCCATTTCTTTGGAGGCACCTGGCCTCGTGGATTTTCTACTACGTGTTTCCTTACGTGTGTAGCTGCCGATAGGCGTACTCATTACGCCTTAGCTTTGAATTTACATTGTATATTATATGTTATGCCCTGTTGTTGGTATTGCATTGAACATATGAGCATTGCACTCTGGTTTTGAGCATTGCATATACTTCCCGGTTGGCGATGAGAGTCCCGCACCGGCGAAGGGTCATTATTGCATATACTTCCCGGTAATCGATGAGAGTCCCGAGCCGGTGAAGGTTCATCATTGCATATACTTCCCAGTTGGCGATGAGAGTCTCGCACCGGTGAAGGGTCATTATTGCATATACTTCCCGGTAATCGATGAGAGTCCCGAGCCGGTGAAGGATCATCATTGCATATACTTCCCGGTAATCGAAGAGAGTCCCGAGCCGGTGAAGGGTCATTACTGCATATATCTCCTGGTAGACGATGAGAGTCCCGCGCCGTAGATAGGTATCAGGCATATGTGACTGCATTGCATCATACCGCATTCAACCCATCTCCTTGCACCGCATACTGACTATTGTGTGTATTGTGTTGTGTTTTATATATGCGGTATATACACCATGTTGTGGACATATCTCAGTTTGCCTATATATTTCTGGCTCGTATTCTGGGTTGCGGGGATCGGGTTGCACGCCGCAACGGTATAAATATATGGATCGGGTTGCACGCCGGAACGATATAAATATATGGATCAGGTTGCACGCCGCAACGGTATAAATATATGGATCGGGTTGCACGCCGCAACGGTATAAATATATGGATCGAGTTGAACACTGCGACGGTATGATGTATTTTTTATTGTTGATATGTTCGGGATACCTATATGTTCTGGCTACCTTACGTTCCTGGTTGTTAATAAGTTTGTGATTCCATACGTATTTCTAGTTATTATCTGGCTCTGTCTTTTTATCATTTAAATAAGAGGAATTTTATTTATCTGTTTTTCTTCTCCCTGACTAGCTATCCTATTCTTTGAGGTGACTAGTCTGCCCCACTTATAGAGTCCTTTTGACTCACCCTTGTTTGTTGTTTGTTTCTTGTCTATCTATTTCGTTTCCGCAGGTTCGCTCCAGGATTGAGTTCGCTACGTTGTGAAGGAGCGAAGACGACTTCAGCTGTCAGGGTGAGCCAGCTTTTATTTCGGATGGCCACCAGTTTATTGGTTATTATTTCAGTTGCATTTTGCTCCCTTCAGGAGGTATCTGTCTTCTTTGTACTCTTAGATGTCTTGTCTGGATAGCCCTAAACCTAGTATGTTGGGTAGTCAGCTGTAATTTCTTTTGTACAGCT
Organism: Petunia x hybrida; assembly: GCA_037355625.1. Taxonomy (NCBI): domain Eukaryota; kingdom Viridiplantae; phylum Streptophyta; class Magnoliopsida; order Solanales; family Solanaceae; genus Petunia; species Petunia x hybrida. The sequence goes on along the minus strand of JBBBVM010000700.1, from coordinate 59,905 downwards.
TAGAGGTATCAGTATGTCTGTATTTTTTTATAGTCTTGTCCTTATTTATGAATTATTATATCTATTTTCCTAATTTTGTTGGTAAGGGTTCGCCCGATGGGTCTAGGGGAGGATGTCGGGTGCCCGCACGGCCTAACCGGATTCTGGGTCTTGTCAGTTGGTATCAGAGCCCGGTTTATAGTCTATCCAGACTAAGACAGTGTCTAGTAGAGTCTCCCTGATGGGTACGTAGACGTCCGTACTTATCTACGAGAGGCTATGATGGCATTTATGATGTTTCACTTCCTTCATTTCTGCTCATGCGTCGGTCTAGGATGCAAAAGTATTTTCGTTAATTCGTTAATTCCTTCGTGGTAATTGTGAACCCTCGTGCAACAAATCAGCGAACGGTATAAGTTCAAGACGAAGCAGTCTGGCCTGGGGTTAGCACTGACGAAGCCCCGAGAGTTTTTTTTTATCGTGCCGACGATCTAGTTACGGAGGTCCTAGCTGTACGAGCCCCCGATGGGCAAGGGAACAGGGCCTTGCAGTTTCCCTTGGCTCTATACGATGCTTTACGAGAATCTTGGCGGCGCAGATACCGTAAGAACCTATTATTCGCTAGGCAGCCTATCAGGTTGCTGCATGTGCAGACGTTTGATCTCAGGGAGCTCCTTTTCTGGTTCTTAATATTGCTGCAGTAAATTATATTCCAGAGGTAGTATGTGTTGTACCTCTTATTGTTCTGGCTGGTTAGCAAGCCAAGGTATCAGTTGGGTCCGAGTGCTCAAGGAGGTTTCATTATTTTACGCGGTTGAACCTTCCGATATTCTTAAGAAATGCATCAGATAAACCTTGTAATTCTTTGTAAAATAAAATGATGTCAGCGTATCCTTCAGGCTTTTGATTATATCAAGCAGTATGGTGTTAATTATTCTTCTTTCCAGTTTCAAGGTCCAGCCCTGGATTGGTGGACTGCTCTCTTATTAGCTAACTTGGTTCGGTTTTCTTCTACATTTGTGGAAAAATAAAATTCCTTTCGAATAGCGAGCGAAATGGAGAGCGTTGCCAGTTTGAGTGGATTAGTCAGAGTAGCCTGTCGGTTAGCCTGTTGGTGTTTCAAAATATGAAATGGAATTCTATAGAATGGCTGGATATGCATTAGAACTAGTTCATGAGCCTTTCGAGAGATTCAGAGATTTATTGATGACCTTTATTTTTTCTTGAAATCCCAGATGGCTCGAGAAATTGAGGTCTGGATTTTATTTGATGTTGTTGTTAATATTACCTGAAGGTTCGAGGCATACCATAAGTTAGAGCGGGAAGAGTTAGAGCGGGAAAGTAAGAGATCCCACGGCCCTAGTGGGTAACCATGGTACCTTTTTTGGAGGTAAGAGTTCTGATTATTTTGGGAGGTCACCTTCCAGGTTATCTCAGCGTGTGTCACGTGATTCTTAGAGTGCGCCAGTAGTTCGTCAATATCAGACCCAATTTTTCTCTTTGTGGCTTTCAATAATCTGTCCAGTTTACATTTTTAGCAAAAAGGTGTTATCATTGTCGCGAGTCTGATTATCCTTTGAGGAGTTTTCCTGTTATCATTGTCATGAGTCTGGTTATCCTTTGAGGAGTTTTTCCTTACTCCGTCAAGCAGGCAGTCGTCTTTTCTCTCGTCATCAGGCACCTGCATAGTCGCAAGAAATTTCATATAGATCTTAATCAACCAGAGATATGCCTTCATTCGATAGAGGTCGAGAGCGTGGTGGTAGTGGTTCTTCTAGAAGTAAGTATCAGGGTAGTGGCTCGGCTCAGATGCAGAGACAGTTCTATGAACTGCTTGTTTGGTAGGATTCTGAGGTAACCGATATAGTAGACTCTGAGATTTCTTCTCCTCTTAAATGTGAGTAAGATTTGATTTTTTCGATCGATCTGGAAATGGTGTGTCTTATCATGTTTCGATGGTTTCCTTGGATATTGTCGTAATTAAGAATCAGTTGCGTTAGAGGGGTGAGCTTCTGATATGATTTATTCCTGGCATTTATGAGACCCTACCAGTTTATCTTATCTAAATATGAGAGATTTGATGGTGAGTATTGTTATTGCCTGCTTGGCATCCTGTTATGCCACCTTGTATTATTATGTCAAGTCATTTTACCCCTCTTCTCGGAATTTCGTGTTGGTGGGATAATGGGATCCTAATTCTTCACCATCAGGAAGTGTCGTTGTTTCTTCCGGTGTAAAGTGGCTAGTAAGTAATGCTCGATCTATGTTTCTTCTCTTGGTTCGAGATTCTAATAGAGTCATGTTATTCTATGAGCTTGTCTTATATATAAAAGGGTATTCTGGTATATTGTCAGAGTTTTATTCTTACTGGGAGGTTAAATTGGTATGGATGTTTTTCCATAAAGCTTATTTAATGTCTATCTCTTCAATTGCGATTCTTTGGCTCGCTTGACTCGGAAGTAGTCTAGCTTTGGTAGCCAAGCAAATAAGAAGATGAACTTCCTATAGCTCCAATTATTTCTATCCTCGGTATGTTTCCATCTCTTCTTCGTCCGGCACTAGTGAGCTTGGGCGATTGGTAGCCGCTTGTGACGTTCCCTGTGTTGAGCCAGAGTACGTGTTATTGTAGCCAGGTAAGCATATTATGCTTTTGATATCAGTTTATCCGTGTATCCATTCCCATGTATAGTATAGTGCTGGTTCTGTTATTGCGGATCATCCAGTTTCAGGGGAAACTCTGCCGAAATTTTTATATAGAAGTACCATCCATCAGGCGGTGGTGCTTACGGCAAAGGTATGGAGTTGTGAACTTGAGAGTTACAGCTGTTTGGAAACTCGAAAGGGTAGTTGGTAGCTTACGTCTGCCTACGTTCAGCTTTTAGCTAAATGTTCTTTAGTCCGGCAGACTGTGCGGGGATGATTATTCCAATTCAAATAGCGGTATGAGTTTGTGCTTTAAGTGGAGGAGTCTTCCTCTAATTGATACCGAATCATAATATTAAATCTCTAAGGCGTTGCTGAAGCGTAAGCTAATTCTTAGTTCCATCGACCTGTTCTATATTGAAAGGTATATCGAAGAGGTAATTATCGGCTGAATCATGTTAACCCATTCAAAGTTTCATGTATCTTTGTTTCGAAAATATAAAACTCCTCTCTCATGATTGAGAAAGGGTCGGCTTAGTCCGAATAAGTTGGACAATGATGTTATCATATTATCCAAACATGTTTTATCCAAGTGTTTGATGTGTGTGTTATAACTCTGATTCTGTAATTATGAGATAATGTCCGTGGAGTAGTTTATGAAGGTTGTGCAAGTTCTCTTTTTATCTGCGTAAATCTTGCTTTAGATTTAGGCTCGTTCGAGGACGAACGAGAGTTTAAGTGGAGGAGAATGAAACGACCTCGGTCAGTCGTTTCGGAAGTTAGGACTCCGATTGGCGTGCCGATAATTTTAAAATATTCATAATGTCCATTAGAACCTGTCTGTAAAATTTGAGCTAAATCAGACCTCGGTTGGTAGGTATCGGAAGAAGGTTTCAGTTTTTATTGGCGATAAATATTAAAAAGAGATTTTCGAGCTCGGTTTTACCGAATGAGCTCCGATTCGAAATCCGAAAGCGTCGTTAGGTTCGTATGATTATTTGTGATTTTTGTAAACTATCGAAAGTGAATTTTGATGTTGTTCGGCTAGTTTCCGCTAAAATGCCGAAAGTTAAATAATTTGACTTCTTTTCATTTAAATTCGCATCTTGAGTTTCGGGAGTCTGATTTGAGATCCGCCTTCGTGAGTATGTTACATATATTTTGTATAACTTGTATGCAAAAGTGGGAATTATTTCGAATATCGTAGGGCACCGGTTTAATTTTTGTTAAGAAAAGTAAATAAAATAAAAGAAAACAAGAAAAAAAGGAAAAGGACAAAAAGTTAGGCTGTCAAAGTGAGCTTATAAGCTCAACGAGATACAGGGAAGCGAGAAACAGAGAAATTAAAAAATGGAAAACACGCAGTGGAAAAATGCCAGAAAATGAGAAAAGGGGCTGGAAAAAAGTAGAATTTTCACCCTGAAACATTCAGGTAATGAAGCCTTTAGCCTAATGTGATATATGTTTCTACTTATTGAACACAGTGGGATCGTTTGGCAATGGAACCAAAGGATAAAAGCGGTTATTGATTAGCAGTGTTAACTTTGGAACGAGGTAAGTGTTTATATCCATTTCTTTGGAGGCACCTGGCCTCGTGGATTTTCTACCACGTGTTTCCTTAAATGTGTAGCTGCCGATAGGCGTACTCATTACGCCTTAGCTTTGAATTTACATTGTATATTATATGTTATGCCCTGTTGTTGGTATTGCATTGAACAAATGAGCATTGCACTCTGGTTTTGAGCATTGCATATACTTCCCGGTTGGCGATGAGAGTCCCGCACCGGCGAAGGGTCATTATTGCATATACTTCCCGGTAATCGATGAGAGTCCCGAGCCGGTGAAGGTTCATCATTGCATAAGCTTCCCAGTTGGCGATGAGAGTCCCACACCGGTGAAGGGTCATTATTGCATATACTTCCCGGTAATCGATGAGAGTCCCGAGCCGGTGAAGGATCATCATTGCATATACTTCTCGGTAATCGATGAGAGTCCCGAGCCGGTGAAGGGTCATTACTGCATATATCTCCTGGTAGACGATGAGAGTCCCGCGCCGGAGATAGGTATCAGGCATATGTGACTGCATTGCATCATACCGCATTCAACCCATCTCATTGCACCGCATACTGACTATTGTGTGTATTGTGTTGTGTTTTATATATGCGGTATGTACACCATGTTGTGGACATATCTCAGTTTGCCTATATATTTCTGGCTCGTATTCTGGGTTGCGGGGATCGGGTTGCACGCCGCAACGGTATAAATATATGAATCGGGTTGCACGCCGGAACGATATAAATATATGGATCGGGTTGCACGCCGCAACGGTATAAATATATGGATCGGGTTGCACGCCGCAACGGTATAATATATGGATCGAGTTGAACACTGCGACGGTGTGATGTATTTTTTATTGTTGATATGTTCGGGATACCTATATGTTCTGGCTACCTTACGTTCCTGGTTGTTAATAAGTTTGTGATTCCATACGTATTTCTAGTTATTATCTGGCTCTGTCTTTTTATCATTTAAATAAGATAGTTTTATTTATCTGTGTTTCTTCTCCCTGACTAGCTATCCTATTCTTTGAGATGACTAGTCTGCCCCACTTATTGAGTCCTTTTGACTCACCCTTGTTTGTTGTTTGTTTCTTGTCTATCTATTTCGTTTCCGCAGGTTCGCTCCAGGATTGAGTTCTCCACGTTGTGAAGGAGCGAAGACGACTTCAGCTGTCAGGGTGAGCCAGCTTTTTGAAACGACCTCAGTCAGTCGTTTCGGAAGTTAGGACTCCAATTGGCGTGCCGATAATTTTAAAATATTCGTAATGTCCATTAGAACCTGTCTGTAAAATTTGAGCTAAATCAGACCTCGTTTGGTAGGCATCGGAAGAAGGTTTCAGTTTTTATTGGCGATAAATATTAAAAAGAGATTTTCGAGCTCGGTTTTGCCGAATGAGCTCCGATTCGAAATCAGAAAGCGCCGTTAGGTTCATATGATTATTTTTTATTTTTGTAAACTTTCGAAAGTGAATTTCGATGTTGTTCGGCTAGTTTCCGCTAAAATGCTGAAAGTTAAATAATTTGACTTTTTTTTATTTAAATTCGCATCTTGAGTTTCGGGAGTCCGATTGGAAATCCGCCTTCGCGAGTATGTTACATATATTTTATATAACTTGTATGCAAAAGTTGGAATTATTTTGAATATCATAGGGTACCGTTTTAATTTTCGTCGAGAAAAGAAAATAAAATAAAAGTAAGACAAAAAAAAAAAAAAAAAAAGAGAAAGCAAAATGGAATATAAAGGTGGGCGGTGGCTGCTGGGGATATATATCCCTAGCGCACCCCAATATGAAAGAAACAGAAACATACAATGAAAAACGCAGAAGGAAAAATAAGAAATGACGCAGGGAAATAATGCCAGAAAATGAGAAAAGGAGCCAGAGAAAAGTAGAATTTTAACCCTGAAACATTCAGATAATGATCCTAATATATTATTTGAGTTTATTACGTGTGTTTGAATATGTATTAACGGTAAAATTTGGAATATTATACATCGTTCTAATAAGTTCAATTCATATTTTAAAGGGTCAAATGGACCCCGATAATGGAATTGAATATATATCCGTACTCATTGAGTTATGGGCAACATATAAATGTAATTTATTTGGGGTTTGGTTATGTGACCATAAACCCTGTACATAGGCCTGGCCTGCGTATTGCGTATGCGAATAGGGTATCAGGTTTCTACCTGGATTGCCCAAAAATGTGAGGAATGAAGCCTTTAGCCTAATTTGATATATTTTTCTGCTTACTGAATAGAGTGAGATTTGGCAATGAATCCAAAGGACAAAGCGGTTATTGAGTGGTTGTACTAACTTTGGGAGAGGTAAGTGTTTATATCCATTTCTTTGGAGGCCCTTGGCCTCGTGGATTTTCTACCACGTGTTTCCTTACGTGTGTAGCTGCCGATAGGTGTACTCATTACGCCTTAGCTTTGAATTTACATTGTATATTATATGTTATGTCCTGTAGTTGGTATTACATTGAACATATGAGCATTGCACTCTGGTTTTGAGTATTGTATATACTTCCCGGTTGGCGATGAGAGTCCCGCACCGGCGAAGGGTCATTATTGCATATACTTCCCGGTTGGCGATGAGAGTCCCGCACCGGCGAAGGGTCATTATTGCATATACTTCCCGGTTGGCGATGAGAGTCCCGCACCGGCGAAGGGTCATTATTGCATATACTTCCCGGTTGGCGATGAGAGTCCCGCACCGGTGAAGGGTCATCATTGCATATACTTCCCGATAATCGATAAGAGTCCCGAGCTGGTGAAGGGTCATTATTGCATATATCTCCTGGTAGACGATGAGAGTCCCGCGCCGGAGATGGGTATCAGGCATATGTGACTGCATTGCATCATACCGCATTCATCCCATCCCATTGCACCGCATACTGACTATTAAGTGTACTATGTTGTGTTTTATGTATGCGGTATGTATACTAGTTTGCCTATATATTTCTGGCTCGTATCCCGGGTTGCGGGAATCGAGTTGCACGCCGCAATGGTATAAATCTATGGATCGGGTTGCACGCCGCAACAGGATGAATATATGGATCGGGTTGCACGCTGCAACAGGATATATTTTTGATTGTTGATATGTTCGGGATACCTATATGTTTTGGTTATCTTACGTTCCTGGTTGTTAATGAGTTTGTCATCCCATACGTGTTTCTAGTTATTATCTGGCTCTGCGTTTTTATAATTTAAATAAGAGGAATTTTGTTTATCTGTTTCTTCTCCCTGGCTAGCTATCCTATTCTTTGAGGTGGCTAGTCTGCCCCACTTATTGAGTCCTTTTGACTCACCCTTGTTTGTTGTTTGTTTTTGTCTATTTATTTCGTTTCGGCAGGTTCGCTCCAGGATTGAATTCACCACGTTGTGATGGAGCGAAGACGACTTCAGCTGTCAGGGTGAGCCAGCTTTTATTCCGGATGGCCACCAGTTTTATGTTTATTATTTCACTTGCATTTTGCTCCCTTCAGGAGGTATCTGTCTTCTTTTGTACTCTTAGATGTCTAGTCTGGATAGCCCTAAACCTAGTATGTTGGGTAGTCAGCTGTAATTTCTTTTGTACAGCTTAGAGGTATCAGTATGTTTGTGCTTTTTCTAAGTCTTGTTTTTATTTATGAATTGGATTATATTTATTTTCCTAATTTAATTAGTAAGGGTTCGCCCGACGGGTCTAGGGGAAGATGTCGGGTGCCCGCACGGCCTAGCCGGATTTCGGGTCGTGTCAGTTGGTATCAGAGCCAAATTTAGAGTCTATCCAGACTAAGACAATGTCTAGTAGAGTCTCGCTGATGGGTACGTAGACGTCCGTACTTATCTACGAGAGGCTATGATGGCATTTAGGAAGTTTCACTTCCTTCTTTTCTGATCGTGCTGACGATCTAGTTACGGAGATCCTAGCTGTACGAGCTCGCGATGGGCAAGGGAGCAGGGCCTTGTGGTTCCCTTGGCTCTCTATGATGCTTTTATGAGAATCTTGGCGATGCAGATACCGCAAGAACCTATTATTCGCTAGGCAGCTTATCAGGTTGCCGCAGATGTAGATGTTCGGTCTCAGGGAGCTCCTATTCCAGTTCTTAATATTGCCGCAGTAAAGTATGTTCGGGAGGTAGCATGTATTGGACCTCTAATTCTTCCGGCTGGTTAGCCAGCCGAGGTATTAGTTCGGTCATAGTGTCCGAAGAGGTTGCATTATTTTACGCGGTTGAACCTTCCGATATTCTTAAGCAATGCATCAGATAAACCCCGTGAATTTTTTTTTTTTAAAAAAATAATGTCAGTGTATTTGTATCCTTCAGGCTCTTGATTATATGGAACGGTATAGTGTTGATTATCCTGCTTTCCAGTTTCAAGGTCCAGCCTTGAATTGATGGGTCTCTCTCTCTTATTAGCTAACTTGGTTCGGTTTTCTTCTAGATTCGTGGAAAAAAAATTCCTTTTGAGTAGCAAGCGAAATGGAGAGTGTTGCCAGTTTGAGTGGATTGGACAGGGTAGCCTGTCGGTTAGCCTGTTGGTGTTTCAAAATATGAGATTGAATTCTATAGAATGGCTGGATATGCATCAGAACTAGTTCATGAGCCTTTCGAGAGATTCAAAGACTTACTGATGACCTTTCATTTTCCTTGAGATCCCAGATGGCTTGAGAGATTGAGGTCGGGATTTCATTTGATGTTGTTATTGATATTACTCGAAGGTTCGAGGCATACCATAAGTTAGAGCGGGAAGAGTTAGAGCGGGAAAGTAAGAGATCCCACGGCCCTGGTGGGTAACCATGTTACCTCATTTGGAGGTAAGAGTTCTGATTATTTTAGGAGGTCACCTTCCAGGTTATCTCAGCGTGTGTCACGTGATTCTTAGAGTGCGCCAGTAGTTCGTCAATATCAGACCCAATTTTTCTCTTTGTGGCTTTCAATAATCTGTCCAGTTTCCACTTTTAACAAAAGGGTGTTATCATTGTCGCGAGTCTGATTATCCTTTGAGGAGTTTTCCTGTTATCATTGTCATGAGTCTGGTTATCCTTTGAGGAGTTTTTCCTTACTCCGGCAAGCAGGCAGTCGTCTTTTCTCTCGTCACCAGGCACCTGCATAGTCGCAGGAAATTTCATATAGATCTCAATCAGCAAACGAAATGCCACCATCTAGTAGAGGTTGAGAGTGTGGTGGCAGTGGTTCTTCTAGAAGTGCTTGTCAGGATAGTGGCTCAGCTCAGCTGCAGAGGCAGTTCTATGAACTGCTTGTCTGGCGGGATGCTGAGGTATCCGATGTAGTGGACCCATGTATTTCTTTTTCCCTTAAGATTTGATTCTTCCGATCAATCTGGAGATGGTCTGTCATATCATGTTTCATGGTTTCCTTGGATATTGTTTCTGTTAAGAATCGGTTGCGGTAGAGCGGTGAGCTTCTGGTATAATTTATTCCTGGCATTTTTGAGACCTTACTAGTTATCTAGTCTAAATATGAGAGATTTGGCAGTAAGTGTCAGTATTGTCTGCCTGACATATTATTGTTCTACCTTCTGTTATTATGTCAAATCAGTTTACCTCTCCTCTCAGAATTTCGTGTTTGTAGGATAATGGGAGCCTAATTTTTCACCATCAGCAAGTGTATCGTTTCTTCCAGTGTAAAGTGATTAGTAAGTAATATTCGATCTACGTATCTCCTTTCGCTTCAAGACGCTAGTAGAGTCATGTTATTCTACAAGTTTGTCTCGGTATAAAAGGGTATTCTGGTAAATCGTCAGAGTTTCCTTCTTATTGGGAGGTTGAATTGGTATGGATGTTTTTTCCATAAAGCTTATTTAATGTCTATTTCTTCAATTGCAATTCTTTGGTTAGCCTGACTCGGAAGTAGTGTAGCTCTGGGAGCCAAGCAAAATAAAAAGATGAGCTTCCTGAAGCTCTAATTATTTCTATCCCCGATTCATTTCCGTTTCTTCTTCGTCCGGCACTAGTGATCTTGGGCGATTGGTAGCCGCTTGTGACGTTCCCTGTGTTGAGCCAGAGTACATGTTATTGTAACCGGGTAAGCATATTATTGTTTTGGTCCAGCTGTCTTATCTTGTTATCCGTTTAACATGTTTATGTTATCAGTTTATCCGGGTATACATCCCCATATATTGTATCGTGCTGGTTCTGTTTTTGCGGATCATCCAGTTTCAAGGGAAACTCTACCGAAATTTTTATATAGAAGTACCACTCATCGGGCGGTGGTGTTTACGGCAAAGGTATGGAGTTGTGAACTTGAGAGTTTCAGCTGTTTGGCAACTCGAAAGAGTAGTTGGTAGCTTAGGTCTGCCTACTTTAAGCTTTTAGCTAAATCTTCTTTAGTCCAGCAGACTGTGCGAGGATGGTTATTCCTATTCAAATGGCTGCATGAGTTTGTGCTTTAAGTGGAGGAGTCTTCCTCCAAATACTGAATGGTAATACTAAATCAACTGAGATGTTGTATAATGCGTTCGTAAAAAATAATATAGCTTGCATCAAATCTTCTATAGTGTATAGTAACAAGGTACCTCAAATGTTTCCCCTATTGCATCAAGTGTGAGCTAATTCTTAGTTTCATCGACCTGTTCTATATCGAAAGGTATATCGAAAAGGTGATTCTCGGCTGAATCATGTTAGTCCACCCAGAGTTTCGTATATCTTTGCTTAGAAAATGTAGAATTCTCCTCTCGTGATCGAGGAAGGATCGGTTTAGCCAGAATAAGTTGGGCAATGGCGTTATGATATTATCCAGCTATGTTTTTATCCAAGAGTTTAATGTGCGTGTTATAACTCTCATTCTGTAATTATGAGATATTGTCCGTGGAATAGTTTAGGAAGGTTGTGCAAGTTATCTTGTTATCCGCGTAAATCTTGCTTTAGATTTACGCTCGTTCGAGGACGAACGAGAGTTTAAGTGGAGGAGAATGAAACGACCTCAGTCAGTCGTTTCGGAAGTTAGGACTCCAATTGGCGTGCCGATAATTTTAAAATATTCGTAATGTCCATTAGAACCTGTCTGTAAAATTTGAGCTAAATCAGACCTCGTTTGGTAGGCATCGGAAGAAGGTTTCAGTTTTTATTGGCGATAAATATTAAAAAGAGATTTTCGAGCTCGGTTTTGCTGAATGAGCTCCGATTCGAAATCCGAAAGCGCCGTTAGGTTCATATGATTATTTTTTATTTTTGTAAACTTTCGAAAGTGAATTTCGATGTTGTTCGGCTAGTTTCCGCTAAAATGCTGAAAGTTAAATAATTTGACTTTTTTTATTTAAATTCGCATCTTGAGTTTCGGGAGTCCGATTGGAAATCCGCCTTCGCGAGTATGTTACATATATTTTATATAACTTGTATACAAAAGTTGGAATTATTTCGAATATCATAGAGTACCGTTTTAATTTTCGTCGAGAAAAGAAAATAAAATAAAAGTAAGACAAAAAAAAAAAAAAAAAAAAAAAAAAAAAAAAAAAGAGAAAGCAAAATGGAATATAAAGGTGGGCGGTGGCTGCTGGGGATATATATCCCTAGCGCACCCCAATATGAAAGAAACAGAAACATACAATGAAAAACGCAGAAGGAAAAATAAGAAATGACACAGGGAAATAATGCCAGAAAATGAGAAAAGGAGCCAGAGAAAAGTAGAATTTTAACCCTGAAACATTCAGGTAATGATCCTAATATATTATTTGAGTTTATTACGTGTGTTTGAATATGTATTAACGGTAAAACTTGGAATATTATACATCGTTCTAATAAGTTCAATTCATAGTTTAAAGGGTCAAATGGACCCCGATAATGGAATTGAATATATATCTGTACTCATTGAGTTATGGGCAACATATAAATGTAATTTATTTGGGGTTTGGTTATGTGACCATAAACCCTGTACATAGGCCTGGCCTGCGTATTGCGTATGCGAATAGGGTATCAGGTTTCTACCTGGATTGCCCAAAAATGTGAGGAATGAAGCCTTTAGCCTAATTTGATATATTTTTCTGCTTACTGAATAGAGTGAGATCGTTTGGCAATGAATCCAAAGGACAAAGCGGTTATTGAGTGGTTGTACTAACTTTGGGAGAGGTAAGTGTTTATATCCATTTCTTTGGAGGCCCTTGGCCTCGTGGATTTTCTACCACGTGTTTCCTTACGTGTGTAGCTGCCGATAGGCGTACTCATTACGCCTTAGCTTTGAATTTACATTGTATATTATATGTTATGTCCTGTAGTTGGTATTACATTGAACATATGAGCATTGCACTCTGGTTTTGAGTATTGTATATACTTCCCGGTTGGCGATGAGAGTCCCGCACCGGCGAAGGGTCATTATTGCATATACTTCCCGGTTGGCGATGAGAGTCCCGCACCGGCGAAGGGTCATTATTGCATATACTTCCCGGTTGGCGATGAGAGTCCCGCACCGGCGAAGGGTCATTATTGCATATACTTCCCGGTTGGCGATGAGAGTCCCGCACCGGTGAAGGGTCATCATTGCATATACTTCCCGGTAATCGATGAGAGTCCCGAGCCGGTGAAGGGTCATTATTGCATATATCTCCTGGTAGACGATGAGAGTCCCGCGCCGGAGATGGGTATCAGGCATATGTGACTGCATTGCATCATACCGCATTCATCCCATCCCATTGCACCGCATACTGACTATTAAGTGTACTATGTTGTGTTTTATGTATGCGGTATGTATACTAGTTTGCCTATATATTTCTGGCTCGTATCCCGGGTTGCGGGAATCGAGTTGCACGCCGCAATGGTATAAATCTATGGATCGGGTTGCACGCCGCAACAGGATGAATATATGGATCGGGTTGCACGCTGCAACAGGATATATTTTTTATTGTTGATATGTTCGGGATACCTATATGTTTTGGTTATCTTACGTTCCTGGTTGTTAATGAGTTTGTCATCCCATACGTGTTTCTAGTTATTATCTGGCTCTGCGTTTTTATAATTTAAATAAGAGGAATTTTGTTTATCTGTTTCTTCTCCCTGGCTAGCTATCCTATTCTTTGAGGTGGCTAGTCTGCCCCACTTATTGAGTCCTTTTGACTCACCCTTGTTTGTTGTTTGTTTTTGTCTATTTATTTCGTTTCGGCAGGTTCGCTCCAGGATTGAATTCACCACGTTGTGATGGAGCGAAGACGACTTCAGCTGTCAGGGTGAGCCAGCTTTTATTCCGGATGGCCACCAGTTTTATGTTTATTATTTCACTTGCATTTTGCTCCCTTCAGGAGGTACCTGTCTTCTTTTGTACTCTTAGATGTCTAGTCTGGATAGCCCTAAACCTAGTATGTTGGGTAGTCAGCTGTAATTTCTTTTGTACAGCTTAGAGGTATCAGTATGTTTGTGCTTTTTCTAAGTCTTGTTTTTATTTATGAATTGGATTATATTTATTTTCCTAATTTAATTAGTAAGGGTTCGCCCGACGGGTCTAGGGGAGATGTCGGGTGCCCGCACAGCCTAGTCGGATTTCGGGTCGTGTCACTTTTATTCCGGATGGCCACCAGTTTATTGGTTATTATTTCAGTTGCATTTTGCTCCCTTCAAGAGGTATCTGTCTTCTTTGTACTCTTAGATGTCTTGTCTGGATAGCCCTAAACCTAGTATGTTGGGTAGTCAACTGTAATTTCTTTTGTACAGCTTAGAGGTATCAGTATGTCTGTATTTTTTTTAGTCTTGTCCTTATTTATGAATTATTATATATATTTTCCTAATTTTGTTGGTAAGGGTTCGCCCGACGGGTCTAGGGGAGGATGTCGGGTGCTCGCACGGCCTAACTGGATTCTGGGTCGTGTCACATGTTGTTTACTGCTCAACCTCTTTATATTTGAAAATATAGTTTTAATAAGGAAAAAAGAGAAACACATCAACCGTCATTGGAAAAAATAAACCGTCATGTGAGTTTTTGACGGCTACGTATCGGTCACTTTTAGTAAATTATTCTTATTCCTTATTTAAATATTAAAATATATTAGTAATTAAATTCATTGTAAGTTGATGTACGGTAAATTGGGCTGCACGTCTAGGTAGTTCTTGGTAGTTGGAGCTTCATTGATAGTCCGAATTTAGACATAAAGCACCGTATAATTTTACTAACAATATACTTAACGTTTGTTTCGATTGTTACATCAAATATTATTACTCGTACTACGGTAGCTTTAAAAATCTCTCATTTTTTGTGACGTGGATGGGCGATGTCTTTACTTATGTTGATTAAGATAGTTGGGGGTACAGATTCGATATATTGGACAAGAGAGAAATGCATCAACCAAGATTGGAACGGCACGTCACTCTTACTCGACAGTGCCAATTTAGCCCTTGGGCCTCCATTCTGTATATTACGTAAAACGTGCAGGGTGCGATGAATATAACTCCGTTCTAGGCACCTTTACTACATGTCTGCATTTACTGCGCTGAATCGGTTTGTATCCCTGGCTATAATTACTCCTAGACTTCCTTATCATCTTCCTCATATAAAAGAAGCTTCTCATCAGAAGTTGATCTCAAGTTTCCATCAGAAACATTATATTGCCTTTCTCATAAACTCCTCTTATAAGAAAGTAATCTTGATTCTTCTTTGTACTGTTCGCATTTGATCCTGCCTCCATGATCCCAGAACTGTTGTTCTATTCGTATTCTATATATGGTGTTTCATAAAACTGAGAATATAGTCCCTTTGGTCACTCTCATTCCACGACCTAATTGTTACTTTATTGATATGGTTTGGGTCCCCGGAGTCATTAAACTTGATGGGGATCATACTGACACTCGTCGGAATTTCTTTTTCGTGGCATGTGCACTAATTACGGTGCGCTCGTTTTCTAACACAGCGTATGCTGTGATATTCCTCTTGTCATTAGAGGCTGTCCGCCGGAAGATTGGTCACCAGGCACGACTCTTGACCTCTTCTTCAATAGGACCGCCGACAACACATGGAACACGTGTGTCTTCCTATTGCACTCACAAGACTGTTTACATGTGAAAAATGTAAAAGTCAATGTCTCACATTCACTACAAAAGTGGACAGTAACACGGGTTCACTTCGGTTGTACTTATCCCCAATTTTTCACTCCACCTTTTGGCTTTTAAAAGAGAGTTTTTAATCACTTCTTGAGTCAACATTCTACATCAGAAAAATACACTCGCACATAAAAACAAAGAGCCAGATCTGAAGTTTTCTTTTAGTACATAAAAATTGAAGACCAAAAAAAAAAAAATACTAGAGTAATAGGGATGTGGTTTAAGTAAAAATTTTGAGTGTACGGGTGAAAGCTTTAAGTTTAAACTTTAAAGCGGGCCTTGGTGTTTTGGTCATGGTTGTTCTTGTTTGGCCTAGCTTGGCATTGGTTGTTAGCTGCTGGTGCAGTGTGGATGTTGTTCATTGGAGGTGTCTGGACTTGTAGCATCGTTGCTGAGCTTTAGTCATTTATCCATTTGGGAAAATATTTTTCCTCATCTTGTATTTTTTGGTACGTAGTATTGTTGTCACGTGTGTATGCAACTATTCAATCTAGGCCCAAAGAATTATTATATCTTCTGTATGTTTATGTTTATGTAAAGATATGAATGAATGTTAGGCAACAGGGGCTGTATTTTAAAACCAGATATAATAACAATAAACATATATAAAATTGGGAGTTCTCGAAATAAGTAGGCGAAATAGGACTTACATACAAAACTTGTAAATCGTGTAGCCATGAACTGAATGGGACTTTATAGAATAGGTCATCACTGAAATTTAAAGATAAGATATGTGGTTGGCTTGACCTGACCCATAACTGCTCAATTGTATATGTTGACGGTGTGTAAATGACAATATCCAAACTCAAAGATTCGGGCATTTATGTTTTAAAATAAAGTTAACAAGTGGACGAGTTTGAAACAAATGGCCAAAGGAAGATCTGTATGAAAATGTTGCAACAATGAATAAAGTTACGATTCAAAACAATTTCAATCTTAACTTCATGACCAACTGAATATCCTGATAAATAAACAATAAAGTTTATGTCAAAGTCGTTTAGGCCAAATTATGAGTATGATTTGTGATATACGAGTACTTATTAGGTAAAATGTGGATACACAATTTTTTGTTTAACACTGTCGAAGCCTGACAAAACTCTTAATAAAATCAATGAACAGCAATCATAATTCGCAAGAGTCGAACAACGCCAAAATAGCAACTGTGATTGCACAGGATTTCAGGATGCCTAACCCTTTCTCGAGAGTCAACCGAGAGCCTTTCTCGGAAGGCCGGAACTCTGAAGAAAGGAGGGGAACTGCCATAGATAGTTTTTGAGTGTGCGAACCAAGTCCCACAGCAGAAGCTGGCACGGAATATAATCTACTTATAAGGTGTAGTGATCTCTTAATGGTGTTAGTGCTTTTGGAAAAACCGTGCGGGCTAAGCCCAGAGCGGGCAGTATCACACCATGTTAATGGTGTTTGTCCTTTTGCGAAAACCGTGCGGGCTCACCCTAGAGGCCTAGAGCGGACAGTATCACACCATGTTAGTGGTGTTAGTCCTTTAGGGAAAACCGTGCGGGCTCAGTCCAGAGCGGTCAGTATCATACCATGTTAAGAGCACATTGGGCCGTTTTAGCCCAACAGTAGTGTGTTATTTTCTGCGATACATTGATATTTGTGCTTTTTTTTTTAGTAAAATTTAGATCCACGTTCTGTAATGTATTGACAAACAATCCTACATATGATGGCAAGACAAAGGTCTACAGGGAAGGTTAGAGAAACTAAATTTCATAATAATCTACTACTTAATAGATTAACTAAGTTTATCTTCTTAAATAATATCTGGGGTATTCCAGGTGGAATATTGTACTCGTACGCATTTCCAGGAAGCAAGGGATCCCGGAAGCACCGGAATACACGCCTGACATTCCCACGTCTCGTCCATTGAACTTGAAGAGAAACTAGAAGACTAGCAGTGAAGCTTGACCATCCGCTTCAACCTCATCTGGCCAAACCGGAGGGCACAGTCCCACAGATCTTCAAGCATAAATAAAAGATCGCCTAGAGCAGGAAGGCTTGAGCTGGAAACCTCCAACAGGAGAGCCTCTTCCCTCGGGTATCCCATAGCAAACGGTCGACGAGGCATTGCTACCAGCAGAACCAACATACAGCATAGAAGAATCGTAGGTGGAGCTAAAACTTGGTGATTCGTTAATCCGCTCACGACCTAGGGCTCCTTCTTCTTGCCTGCCATGAAGAGGAGCCAGACAAGCCGGCTTTGATAAGTTGGTATTTTACCAACTTAAAGACTAATCTAAGCTTTCGTTTTTGAATCCAAAAGCAACGTTTAGTGTTATTAATGTTGTGAATTGCTCAATTTCAGGTTGTACTAGATGGTATGGACATCAAGTGAAAAGTGAAGCTAAATGAACAGGATTTGGATTAAAAAAGTCAAGCGCCTTGCCACAGCTTGAGACGCCCCGCCTGACAATTAGGCGCTCCACCCAGAGGAAGCAGTGTCTAGGTGCTCCGCCTGAGGATTAGGCACTCCGCCTGAGCCTCTCCACTGTCCAAGTGTGCGCATTTTCCAGGCGCCCCGCCTGAAGCTAGGCGCTCCACCCAAGACTAACATGATCCAGGCGCTCCGCCTGGAAAGTGGGCGCTCCGCCTAAGCCTTGCCACTGATCAGTTGTGTAAATTTTCTAGGCGCTCCGCCTAAAATTGGGGCACTCCGCCTAAAACACGGGATCCTGAACTTGTATAAATATCAAAAGCTAGGGTTTTAACATTATTCAATTCTAGACATATACTCTAAAGGCTTGGGGCGATTTTGTGAGTCAAGTTGGAGGTTTAACAACATTTTGTAAGCTTCTAAACTTGTATCTTTGAATATTAATTCATATATCAATCCAAAGTCTATGTTTGATTTCAATTCATCATTTCATTACATGTTGATTGCTTTGATTCAAACCCTGGTTATGTAAAAGTTAAATTCATAACTAGGGGTGTAATTGTGCTATTGTGATAGAAAATTAATGGGTGTCGTTCTATTTCACTAACTATAACACAAGTAATAATTATCCAACTCCCCATTACAATAACATCAAAATCCCAAAATCTATGATATTTGGGATTTCTTGTCTACATTGCTAGTTAAAGACTCGAAGAGATTAACTAGTGTAGATTAGTGGAGTTGCCGAGGATTTGAGTTGATAGGCTATTCATATAGACTAACTCATCTAAAAGGAGTTACGCTCGGAAGAGGTCTCCTTTCCTCGGGTCATTGAGTAGTGCTTTAAGTATTCAACTAAGGCTTTGACGAGCGGGTTGTGAAAGATCTCTCCTAGGCCGGAAGGATTCTAGAGATCACGATCGGAATGCTCTACCATAATTATACTTGTGTTGGGAAAGTGAAGTAAAGACACCCGTTGGTTGGAAATCACTATTAGTTGGTTGCACCTCTAGTCTAGTAATATCGAACAACTTACTCGTTTAATTGCTCACACTTAGAATTAATCATAATTTTCATCAAACAAATCATACTTCTAGAACTCAATACTAAACCTCATTTAAATATCTATTTGCGACTCTCTCACTTGACGTGCTAGTTCCTTTGGGAAATCGACCCCGACTCATATCGGGTATTATTTTTTGACGACCGCCCCTCACCATTAAAGGTGTAGGATTGAGCGTGGATCAAATTTTGGCGCCGTTGCCGGGGAACTACGGTTTCAATATTGAGTTGCATTAGTTAATCAAGGTTGTTTAGTTCGCTAGTCCTAGCATTTTACTTTTGGTTTTGGTTTTACCTTGTGCAGGTGAAACATGGCTTATAGGAGAAATCCTAATCGGAACTTGCGGAACCCCAATTACAACCATTATTACAATCAACAACATGGGGATCCGCAAGGTTATGAAGAGCAATATGATGAAGAGTTCCACATAGAACTCAACCAAGAGGGCTATCCATTCCACGTCGAGCAAGTGGATGATGATGATGATGATGATGATGATGATGATGATGATGATGCACAAGTGGAGGCTAATGAGCCTCAAGTTGAGAATGAGAACCCTCAAGGTGATAATCCTTTTGCCCATGCAAATGCAGGGGCTCAAGCACATGATGAAGAAGCAAATCTTGTTGGAGATGAAGGTGTTGCGGGTAATATCAATCGGGGTGGCAACAATGCAAACCAAGGCGGCCGAGGTATGAACCAAGGTGGCCGGGGTGTGAACCGTGGAGGTAGAGCAAATGCCAACCGAGGGGGAAATGTTAATAGAGTGAATGCCCACAATGCCAACCGGAACCAAGAATATGCAAGAGGTGCTAGAGACTATCGACAAGAGATGAGAGATTTTGATGATGAAGAAGAATTGGAGGATGAAGTTGACATGAATAGCTTTGCAAGTGCTATAGTTCCTCCCCCGATTCATGGCAATGCAAGTTTTAGCATCCCAAATGTGATTCTCCAAGGCCTTGAACAACATGGGTGCTTTAGTGGCGCAAAGAATGAAGATGCAAACGGCCACTTGAGAAATTTTGTACAAACTTGTAATCTTTACAAGTCGGCAAGAGTGTCGGAGGAGTCGTTGAGGTTGAGAGTTTTTCCCTATTCTCTCACCGAAAAAGCAAAAGAGTGGTTTAACAAGTTGCCGAGAAACTCCATTTTCACTTGGCAAGAGTTGGTAAAACAATTTCTAGGGAAGTTTTCACCAAAGGGGAAGCAAGCAGCATTGAGAGATAAGATCTACAAGTTTGAGCAAGAGGCATCCGATTCTTTGACCGAGGCTTGGGAGGCTTTCCAAGATGGGTTGCTCCGGTGTCCTAATCATGGTTTCAATGGGAACATGTTGTTACAAAGCTTCTACCAAGGGTTGAACAAGATGAACCAATCTGCCTTGGACACTTTGTGTGATGGTGTCACCATGGACAAGAGGTACGAAGAAGTGAAAGATCTCTCCTAGGCCGGAAGGATTCTAGAGATCACGATCGGAATGCTCGACCATAATTATACTTGTGTTGGGAAAGTGAAGTAAAGACACCCGTTGGTTGGAAATCACTATTAGTTGGTTGCACCCCTAGTCTAGTAATATCGCACAACTTACTCGTTTAATTGCTCACACTTAGAATAAATCATAATTTTCATCAAACAAATCATACTTCTAGGACTCAATACTAAACCTCATTTGAATATCTATTTGCGACTCTCTCACTTGACGTGCTAGTTCCTTTGGGAAATCGACCCCGACTCATATCGAGTATTATATTTGACGACCGCCCCTCACCATTAAAGGTGTAGGATTGAGCGTGGATCAGGCTTCAACCCTCGTCCGTCAAAGAGGCAAAGAAGCAACCTAAAAACCAAAGAAATCCTGGCGGAGAAGCCTCTCGATAGTTGAAAGTGATAAGCGTCCTGACCCCACATGACAAGAAGAATGTCACAGCAACTGATGTGTTAGTAGCTGAGCGCGCCGGAATCACTGCACGTGAAATAATGAAGACACCCCGAAAGACATCATCAGAATCCCGATAAAACTTCATGACTCGGGGGACTTCATTCATTCCCTTATGAATGAAGAGAGGAAAGAAGATAACTGCAGATGAGCTTCCGCGTATAATTCTCTTAGGTGTCGTCCGTTCAGAGGAACGAAGGCTTTCTGGGAATATCAAATCATGATCAAGGGCGAACATTTTTTGGAGACAAAAGCTTATCGTTAGCATGAGGAAGGTGCTGAAGAAGAAATCCCCTGTCGAATCGATAATAGTTGTGATTTTTCCAATGTCATGAAGTCAGTATTTATAGTCAGAAAGGGATAAGGGTGAGGCACGAAACGGTCGTGCATCATTATGGCTAGGAAGCACGCGAGATATCATTATGCTCAGTGCATCACAATTCACACCACTTCACGACTGCTTGCGCCAGCACTCAGCAAGTGGGGGATTGACTGTGTGTGCAAAAATACGCGACATATTGTTACGGTGATACGAGTCCAGCTGTCGAGCCTAGACTTATCTTACAAGTCACCGGGCACTGAGCAATTACGCCCGCTCCTAGATCCAACGACCGTTCAGCCCTTATAGATTGAATTTGATACTTCATAATTTAGGGAAGAAGTTCAAATTCAGCTCACAAAGATTGAAGTTTCAAAAAGTGGCACCTCATGTAAGACCAATAAAAGAAAAGTGGCTTCAAACTAAATACTAGTGACAAAAGTGGCCTGTGGGTGAAAATTTAACCCTAGTTACGGTTTAGTATACTACCGTATAGAGGTGTAGGCCCATTGTCCTATTAGTACATGTATTTTACCTTATTTTGGCCTAATACCTAAATTTCATATATACGCACACAATATGAAGAAGAGTACATACGTTAACCTAAAGCAATTTTTCGCACACGTATAGTGTCGATGAATGACAATAACGGTCGCGAACGTCGGTTCCAGGATGGGCTCGTTTTCAGAGATAGCTCGCATTGGTTAGATGTATTGGGTAACATTAGTGTAAACTCCGTACATGAATGATAGTGGAGACGACGGTAACACAACAATAACGCCATAAAATTTCATTGAACAAGTACAAGCAACGCAAAACATCCAACCAACCCAAGCAGAATATCTCCACCACGACAAAAAAGTAGGTTCACATCAGAACAACAAACAAAACCAAACAACCGAACAACCTACGTACCAAATTAAACGAGATATAAAACATAGAGCGCCCGGACAGGGACATCGCACAAACTTAAAACAGCAGGCAATACCCTAGCGGTTAACACTGGAGCTTTCACCAGCCCCCGAGGCATTTTCAGTAGTTGTATTGTCAGAGATTACAATGAGCTCTGCGGGCCCTATTGGTGGTGCGGGCTCTAACGACAGTTGGAAGAGCTTTGGCAGTGGGGATTCTTGAAGGAGCAGCTTCGTCAGTCCATCTGCGCCGGTCTCAGCCTTAATCCTTTGCAGAAGTTCTCGGGCTTCCTTGACTGTATTATTTAAATCAGCTAAACTTCTACGAAGTACCTCTTCCGATGCACCTGGCGACGGCGGTATGAGAGATCTGCGTGCGCTACCGAAGTTACGGGGTGGTGTGTTATCCATCGTAATGTGTGTACGTACAACGAGAGACTGGAGAGTTTCCTTTTCTGACCACAGGATAGGAGTGTTATTTGACAAGTGGCGAATTGCGTAAAGAGCGATGATAGGTATATGAACCATATACCTATACTTAAATAAATATAGTAGCAAATAGCCCAACTTGTTTGTACTATATATTGTGTGTATCTGTAGGTGATGTAATGAATATAGAGTTTAATACGACTAACTGACATGGGAAGGGTGGGCTCTGTTACTTTGCCTTGTTTAAAAGACACTACCTTAGTAAGGTACTCACGGACATGGTGGTTGATGACTAAACAAGACACTTCCTCTGTCCCACTTTGTTTGTCGTATTTCGAATTTCGAAATTCAAACTGGTTCGTTTGTGACAACAAATAAAAAGTTTGACGCTTGAAACACTAACTATGGCAAATAAAGGAGATAATAACTCAGATTGTAATCCCTTAAGAAATCATTAATGCAGATGGAGTATTCACTATTTTATCCTTCGTTAATCTTCATTGGTATTTGGAAAATTATAATATTTGAGACGGCTATTTTTAGAAATAAGGACAAAAAATTTGTCGCGGAGGGAATAATTAGGGAGCAAAGTCAGTGGATGTATTTTTAGTACTTATCTACAAGAGCACTCATGTTTGCCCATATAAGATTTCCTTCCTCTAGAAAGATGATGTGGGCTGCCAAGTCACCATAATAAACTTTCATTGTTATTTTCCTATCTTAGATTTTTTCTAAAATTTAATGTTGTTTCTTAAATTGACTCCGTATCTGATCAAGAGTACTTACTCGATAAATATTATCTTTCGCAGAATAATATTTGTCGTTTTCTTCTTTACCAATGTATCTATTATGCTATTGATAATCCGATTAAACTTACTCGGTAGATTTTTTTGAATTAAATGATAATTGAATCGAGGAGAATGGAAATTTCGAAGAATTGATGCAAAATAAATATTACATTTTATTTGTTAAATAATTTCTTTCATTACATAAAAATTAAGAGGAATCACATTTATTGAAGGGTCGGAACAAAAAGTTGATTGACAGAATAACAAACTTAAGATTTTCTAAATCAATATAAAAATCTCTAAGTACAAAAATGAGCTTAACCATAAACTTGGAGGATTTTGTCCACCGTATAACTAGAGCACCAAAAATTAAATTAAGATTTTAGCAACCTTTAGTAGGAGTTTTTTTTTTTTAATTTATTGTGTTATCAATTTCCGTTGATTACACAAAATTTTATCTGCCTTTGTCATACAAATTAGATGATCTTTGCTCCGATAAAATTTTGTATTTTTTGGGTAAATACTAGTAAATGAGTAGGTTTTTTTTAGGTAAATAAGAGAATATTTTGTTTGGTGAGGGGGGATATCGACTATACTAACCAATAAGTGAGATCTTTGTGGTCTTCAAAAAATTTATTACTATGGTAAAATGTGAAAAAAAAATTGAAAATTTTACCTTTAAATCCTAAGTGGACAAATATTTTGAGACGGCTATTTTAGAAATAAGGACACATAATTTGCGACGGATGGAGAAAATATTTGCCTACATATGGTACTAAAAAATGTCAACATAAACTGCCTTCCACCATCAAAGTCAGAACTACTTTTTCAAACAGTCTCATGCGCTTCCTGAGATTGATTTATAGTGAATATGCCTGGCCCTCAATGATTCTTTACGTTTCCATATCTATTACGGAAGTTAAACTAACTGAATATATTAGTAGTACATATTACAGAGCTCAGATCATGCGCACCCAAGCACAAGATTCGGTTGTCAAGCTCTCGAGACCATAAAACCCTAATGCACTGATCATTCCGACCCCAGACATAAAGACTGTTTACACTATACCACTGATTTAGCCAGTCAGTGCGTTCCAATGCACCTCAAGTTGCATTTTCTGAGTATTTTGAACTGAACGAGTGGATATATTGCGTCCTTCCCCATTTCCTAAGAGGGTAGCTTTACTTTAGTTTTATCATTGCAGCCGAATCTCAAAAAGTGCATCCAAGGCAGTGAAAGGTCATGACCATCTGTAAGTTTTCAAACCTGAAAAGGAATCACAGTGTCCAGTGTCCGCTGCACCTGACCAATTTACGGAAGTGGGGTATTCGGAAACGGAATCTCTTCCAACTTTCGTTTCCTTTTTCAATTGGCATGTGGGTGATGTGTGACATGAGCGGTCAGATTCCCTCACATCCTGTAAAAAATATTAAACGAAAGATCTTTACACTGAATACATAATGACATCGACGACCTTTGAATATTATAGATTTTATACAGCGATTCTTGATGTACCCACTTCTGTCTCATACCATCTTTGATTAGCATTGAGTTCATAGAAGTCGGTAACGGTATCCGCTAGCTTGCATAATTAGTCGGTAAATCATCGGGAGAAGAAGACACTAACGCAAAAGGATAATACGTTAGTGTTAGAAGACGTAGTATGTGTGTTAGAAAAAGACGTCATCTGAAATCAAAACGTGAATATATAAAAAAATTGAACAAAACTAGTCTAAGAATTTAATAGTATATTTGATTCCTACTATTTGCATATTAATAGTAGTATATTTGATTTCTTTCAACCGTAAATTGTGCACATAAAGTGTGAGACCTTAGGGAGTATGGAAGTATACTCCCTTGTAATTTGGTATTCAGTTAAGTTGATTTTAAGAAATGCTCATTGGAAAATATCAAAGTGTAGAAATAGTATTATGGTAGTTTTGTATTGGGTACCACAACAAATATGTTAAAGAGTGTAATTAGAAAGTACTCCCTCTGTTCCATCTTAGCTGTCGCTTTAAGCTTCTTTCACTCCCATTAAGAAAGTCATTAAGGTGTTTATTTTACTATCTTATCCCTATTTAATGTTTCACCGTTAATTTTTTTGGAGATTTTTTTTAATTTTTAGTGGTATAGTTGGAAAGAACTAATCAATTAATCCTTGAAATCCTAATGTGACAACTAATTTAGGACAAATACATTTTGCTAAAGTAACAACTAATTTGGGACGGAGGGAGTATAACTGATGTAGTTATTTGAATCTTTCCTAACAATTATAGTTGAAAAATGTAGAACCATAAGTTTTTTTTTATACATATTTTTGGGCATAATAATTATTGAATTTATATGTTTTCGTATGCGGTATATCTTTCAGATATTTTGATTGACAAATTTGGTTTTTACTTTAAGTTGAATCTTTTACCATAGCATGTTCTTACCTTTTAGAAAAATTTAACAAAATTTGAGAGGTTTGAAGTTTGAAGTTTGAATTGTCATAGACAAACTTCATATTCAAAGTTCGATGTTTGATTTACCATGATCAAACGTCTAAAATTTCGAGGTGGCTAATACCTTAAATATTTGCTATTGTGTAAAATTTCGAGATGGCTAATACCTTAAATTTTGATTTATTTAAAATAATTAAAAAATTTCTCGGTCCATTTTTAATAAAAAGAATTAAAATAAAATGACACATAAGTATTTTTCGATAAACTTTAACCCACAATTTGGTAGAATGATTTTTTAAGGTACTTTGGATAAGTTGAGCAATATTTTTGTCTCAAACCAAAGAAAAGTGACTTTTTTTAGATATTTTGCATTAGTACAGTGACCATTTTTGGAATTAACTCTCTATTTGGCCTTAGGAAAAAATCAACAAGTGATAGCCATTTTATAGCTTTTTTTAATGAGAGATCTCCTAAATTTTTGGTGATAATGTTCCAAAAAAATAGCTATGGTGGATGCCTACCCAACTATGGATTTGTTGATAATAAGTATCCATCACCATAGAAATAGATTCGTGGTAACATAATAAATATAAATTAAGGAGGATTCTAACATGCAAGACACTTAGAATTACCTTATAAAACAGGAGTACCAATAGTATAGTTTGCACACATTCAAATTTCTTCCACTTCCCAACGTTGTATTCACTAAATAAACTTTATTTAGAAAACAAAAATAAATAATAAGGTGGTTGTGGTATATTTTCTAAGTAATAATTGGAGCAGAAAGTATATATTTAGAATATTATGTACAGATAGCATCCAGAAGATATTGGGTATATTTTGTAAATATTAATAGGATATTAATATTGGAGTGGTATGCAAAGGCAAAGTAGTATACTAATTACAATATTTTGGCAGATAGTATCCAAAAAATAAGGGGTATATTTTATAAATACTAATAGGATATTGACTTGGAGTGGTATGCAGAGGCACAATATATGTTTTTAGAAAATTATATGTAGATTGTATCCAAAAGGTATGAGGAATATTATTTAAATAATAATTAAATATTAATACTAAGTGAGTTGTAAGTAGTTCAGTACCCGCTTCTTTCTCTGATGCAATTCCATGTGTAGATCAGGATATTTGGTATTTTGTTCTATCTATTATTATATTAACATGTATGTTATAGGATAATTGCAAATATTTAGTAGTTAATTTAGTGATACTCATTAAAACAGACATACTATCCTTAAAACTAGGCAAAATAAACTCTATTTGTTTCATAAAAAATAATGTCTATAAAATGTCCACTATATTAGTTTTTGGCTATGGTATCTAAAAAAATGATAATGTGTTTATTTTATGTTATAACTTTAATAAGTTTTAAAGCCATGTAAAAATCCCTTATTTTTCTTATAAAAACAAATAAGGCCCCTCGAGATATGCTTCGATGTAGGCCACAAAATTCGCTGCACCGCCCCTGATTATATGTTTCTTACAGGCTGCTCCATCTTAAACCCTAGCTTACTGCTTACTCCTCTAATAACGGGTCACATATTCCCTTTAAATAGCATCACCAAAATATTAACTCATCCTACTATCGAGAAACACGCCATCCTAGCACTCGATTTATGGATAACTATTTAGGGAGAAGAATCATGGGAATTGTACCTCCAGTTGTGAGTAATAAGGAATACCTCTGTTCAGTATTTGTTTGTGGTTCCAATTTTTTTCCATACTTTTGAAAATTTTATTGCGAACACTTGTATAGCCTCTTACAACTACTTTGTGTGTTATAATATTATCAAGAACCACACCGCATTATATTCCAACTTCAGCTCCTTATGCCCGGAAGACGTTGGACTACCTATTCAAAGAGTGTTGCACAACGCTTCTAAGATATTTTGGAAGGGAGTTCCTGGCAAACGTATACGTTTCTCCGTTTCAACCTTACTCACAGCCTTGGGCTAAACCTTGCTCACCGCCTCATAGCCCAAGGGTGTGAGTAAGGTTGAAACAGAGAGCGTATACTTTTGTGGAAAAACCGTACTCACAGCCATGGGTTTTAGAGCCGGAAGCTTCGCATGGGCAAACGTGGTCCAACCAAGAGGGAAGGCAGTTGTGGTAAGACAAATTCATATGATCATGTTTCTCCGACATGTAAAGATTTACTTCCTCCGGCAGTCTTTTCTTCAAAATTTTCAAGGTCAAATCATCTTTTTACCTGTTTTTAGTAATTTGATGTGTGGTTAAAATACAGCACATTATATACCTATACTTGAGTGTTTGTTGTATAAAATTGGTGAAACAAGTGGACTTATCATGGCCTAGTTGAATTTTGTAGGTTGAATATGTTTGGAGAAGAGTGATGGAAGAAACTAGTCAAAATGAAGTCAAGTTGAAGAAAAATACGAAATCTGGCTAGTCTGTCTAGAACGCAGCAGAACTGTGGCTTTGCGTGAAACAATGACTAAGCTCAGTAGTGATAGAGTGGATATTGGGTGAAACTTTATATACAAAGGTGGCTGTGGCTTGAAAAATCATAATTTCTTCATTGTAACCTAGGCATAATTTTGGAAAATGATTGTAATTCATTTTGGCAATTCTTCAATTTGGAAAATCATAATTTCTTGCATTTTAACCTAGGGATAATTTTAACTTAGAAGATTGGGTGAGTTTTAATGAGCAATTATTTATCTCTTTATTTATTTATTTGATGTGTATTGCTACATTTGGTTAGTTGATGTAACTTTGGATATAATTATATGAATGATTCATAGAATTTATATATGTGGGTTTTGATTATCTATCTTTTATTGCTTTGGTTGTTTAACTTTAATGTTCATGACACTAAAGTTACATGTCTACTTTGCTAATTAAAGACCAGGAAGAGATAAGTTAGCCTAGCATAGTGAAGCTAGCGAGGAATTGGGTTGATAGGATATTTCATAGACTAACTCATCTAAAAGAAGTTACGCTCGGAAGAGGTCTTCTTTCCTCGGGTAATGGGTAGTACTTTATACGCTCAACTATGGATTTGACAAGCGCCGTTAAGGTAATTCCCTTCTAGGCCGAAAAGATTCTAGGGATTACATTAGAACGACTCGGCCATAATATATAAACCCCGTGTTATAATTGCATCCTAGGTTCCAATCCTGTCTTCCTTGATTGTAGGAAGGCCATTGATTACACCCCTTTTTTTTTTCTATGGAGCAGACTTGTATGGATCATTAAAACCAGAGGAGGGCTTGGCCTGGCCTCATAATACAGGACTACAACAAAGAACAGCAAAATATGGGTGGTCATGGGGAGGAGGTACTATACAGTGAAGTTCCTCCCCTATTGCACAATTAGCTTACAAAAAAAATTTGCTTTTTCAAACCTACTCCTAATGCTTGGCAACTGCCATTTATCTAGTTGAAAAGGACCTTTAATTTGCAACATGCTGGCAGTTGTTGGAAAGAGTTATAAATCTTTTCCTCCTTCAAAGTAGTAGCATGTTTTGCCAATCAATCCGTTGCAATTTGATTGGCTTCCCTATAGCAATGAACAATCTGTACATCCGCTTGGCACAAACTCTGTAGAGTGTCTTCAATGACCATTTTTAGTATCAAATTGTCAGTTCCTTGGCTGTTGATCATATTTGCAATTAGCATTGAGTCAACTTCTAAAATAAAGTTCCTTATTCCTAATCTTATGCAACAGATTACTCCAAAAAGAGCAGCTAAGGGCTCAGCTTGATTATTACTGCAGCACTCGACAGGAACAGAAAAAGCTAATCTCAGTTCACCTTGTGCATCTCTAATTATGCCCCCAATTCCAGCAAGACCTTTAGATTTCATGTAGCATCCATCTGTATTAACCTTATAGCCATCAGTTGGAAATTTCCATGTCACCTGTTGGATTTTTCCACCTGTCTAAGAGGCTGCACTATATCACACAGTTTGTGCCAAAAGAATGTAAAGTCAGAGTTAGGATATGCCTTTCCAAGAGCTGCTTTGATGTTCCAGAAAATACTGTAATTCCAACATTAATGAAGAATCAAAGACCATAATATCTCATGTCAAGTCTGTGTTGGTGTTGCAGCTCACTTCTGGGAGCCTCAAAAATGTGGAAGCTATGGTCAAGTGCTCGAATCACGCCTTCTATAACTTGCATTTGCTTGGAGCTGATCATACTGATTTCTACAAGGATGTCAAGGATTTCATTACTTATCGCTATGATTTGGTCACAACAAAGAGACAGAGAGAGATGCAGTCTTTTCCGGAACTGAAGACAAGATATGAAGATGCTATAACTTGTGCAAATGATCCTAAAGATGAGACCTTTCGTACTCAAGACCAGTTGGATATGGTTACTAAAAAGAAGGAACCTTTAGAAAGACGAATAGCGGATGCAATTGAATGTATTAGTAGGCTGAAACAAGTGGTTTCTTTTCTTGAAGAGGCTGAAGGTACTTTGAAACATAAGAAACAAAAAAAAAATCACAGGCCATGAGTTCCCAAGTGGAGGCAGCTGTAGAGGTACTTAGGGAAATTGATCAATGTGAAAATGCAGTTCTCAATGCCATTGAATCCACTACCCGTCGCCTGAAGTCCAGACAATCTTAACTTAATTCTAGATGCATGGTACAGTCTTACTATATGTTTAGTGTATTTATGGTGTTAATCCTTAGTAGTTCTTAACATACTGAAGCATCCACAAGGTCGGGTAGCTTGCTGACAAACTAATAGGAGCAGCAGCAGTTTTTTGCTTATATGAATGGACAAATTACTATTCCAATGGAAATGCAGGAGTTTAATATTTAAAAAAAAAAGGACCTTATAACTTGAAATAATGAAATCCCTTCCCAATAAATTGAATTAACTATCATTAAAGGTAGGATTCATAACGTCGTATAGGGGGGTCAATAGATTACCAGTGATTATTAACTAATACATTGACCAATAAGTGACATATAGAGGGATCAATGGATATGATGACTCACTTAGAGGTAAATCATAGGCAAAAGAACATGAACACGTGTGATTGGGCGCTTGTACACAATAGGATGATGTACAATACGACATACTACCGCTAACAAGTACACGGACCAATTGTATTCATCATTAAATTAATGACATAGATCCTACTCTATTTATTCACAAGTCCTAAAGGCGTTAAAAGAACGTGGTGAAATTCGACACGAGGACTAATTGTCCTTTGTCGTATCAGGAGGACGATTACAAAATCAGGCGTTCCGTTGCACCAAAATTATAATTTTGGAAATGCCAACAATGCAA
Organism: Petunia x hybrida; assembly: GCA_037355625.1. Classification (NCBI taxonomy): domain Eukaryota; kingdom Viridiplantae; phylum Streptophyta; class Magnoliopsida; order Solanales; family Solanaceae; genus Petunia; species Petunia x hybrida. Next base: position 29,120 of record JBBBVM010000700.1, on the reverse strand, counting down.
CTGTCGTTTCAGCTGATCAGTTGAGAAATTTTCATGGTGGTTAGAATATTTTGCCTAATTTTATTCTTAAAGATCAAAATCAGAATCAGCTTGATTATGTCCCAAGTGGTTCTTGGACTGATCATAGTGTTATGAAATCCTCGGTTCAGCTGCAACCAAAGTACTTTAGGCAACATGGACGATAAGAGACCAAGATGCAGTCCATACCGTTTAAGCAACGAAAGGGAGCTCCTAAAGGATCATTTGCCTTCGTGACAAGAGGAATATCACAGTAACAACTGTGTTTGAAAACGAGCGCACCGTAATCAGGGCGTGACTGCACATGTCATGGAGATGACGTTCCCTATCAAGGTCAATGACTCGAGGAACTACGCACGTCTCAACATAGACAGAAGGGTGGAGAACGCAGACAGTTGAAGCATACTTGTTTCCAGCTTTCTCATATACCGTCTGTACCGAATAAAGAAGTTGTTTCAAAGATATGGAACCACGATCAAAGAAGCACATTTCGGAGAAAGAAGCAGGATCCTTTTGATGAAAAGTGAAGTTCAAAGGCGAGACGATGATTGTAGAAAGAGTATTTGTGAAGAATGTTTGCCGGGGTACCCCATTTATAGGCGAAAGGAGGAGAGAACGAGCAAGTATCGTGAGTAGTTAATGGTGGTCTGTGGAAATGTACAAAGAGTATAAGCGGTACAGTAAATACTTAAAAATAATTTAAAATACGTAACAAAAAACCAGAAAAAACTAGGTCACGTATTTCAAATGTAAAATAATCTTGGAGCTGGAGACTTAAAGGTCATTAAGTTAATAGGATCGTGAGCCCATCGATATGTCACGATGAAAAAATGTAATTTTATGTAGATAGAGGAAGGGCGATGCCTTTAATAGCCGAAGCATTCATTGGGTTGGAAGGGTGTATAAAATGGCGAGGTCATGTAGTCCATGCTGTGATAATCCGTATGGGGGATTCGAATTCGATCATGCAATTCATGTGTTTAACAGACGTAGCTATGTGAATCTCGGTTGTAAATAGGACATGTAACGATGTCAATCTTGGTTGTAAATAATCCACTTAACCGGCTCAAACTATACAAGCTAATGTTAACTGATACGTGCTCATCATTGCAAAGAAGAACGTTATGTGAGTTATATTATCAAGAAGCTATTTCATTTCCCTCTTAAGTATTTTGCAGGAAAAGAATGAATCTTTTCTCCACCCAATGCCACTACAAAAGAGGGAACTGTCAGGTGAGATCATTTACTGCTCCATATCGTGCACTTAGGGTTGTGGACATCCAATCAGCAGATGTGAGAGCAGCTTGGCTCGGCAGACGACGCATCGAGTAAGGCTTAGGGAGAGCTTAGTGCTTTGGAATTAGAGGGATTGCAGCCACACCCAATGTGTGGACTTGGCAACGACAACATTTAGGTCCCCAACATTTAATGTAGGGCAATGTATTGTCGTTTAGCCTTGCAGTTTTGTTTTTGATGTATTTCATCAGTATCATCAATACCAAAAATGAACGAATTTTCGGCAAGCCACTCTAATTTCCACAACTGTCCACATTAATACTTGATGAATGCACCACAACGACACTGCCATCCACATTATATTTTCATCCACGGCAATTTTATTTATAGTCATAACAAAACTATACTTTGTAATCATAATTACAATACAGTGCCTTCCAGCCCCATCAGTTCTACTTTCATTAGATAGTCACTTGCACCTCTTGAGATATGATATTGTCATAAATTAGGTTTCTGATTTGCATTCAATGGTTCTTTGAATCCCTCCCATGTCTTGTATTGAATGTTACTTATTACTTTTTGCGGACGTCCCACAAGCTCATCAGCACCCAATGGACAAGCCTCGCATGTCAGATCTAAACATTTAACGGGGCTGCAAGCCCTCGAAACTAGAAACCCTAACGCACAAAGTCCAACCATTCATAATACACTTACACTATACCACTGAATATGCCTGCCATTCAACGCGCTAAACAAGCGGTTTCCTATTTCACTCATCTGGCATGCTTATCTGCATATTGAATACGCACCAACCCTAAGGAGAAATTTTGTTACATGCTACCGCAACCCGACTTTTGACCTGAACGAGGCAAATCTTACCTCCTGCCCTATCCCTATGTAGATAGCCTTTCCTGAGTTTTACTATTGTCGTCCACTCGTAAAGCATCACCAAGACAAGTGCATGCTCTCGCCGACGTGTATACGTTGAAAATCCGGAAAGTAAATACCCTAGCCTCTGCAACTGACAAATTTTTTTATTTTACTGACACTCCTTTCTTCCTTTCATCGGCAGGTGGGTGATGCAGGCCACACCACAGTAAAGATTGCTGCAAATCCCTCAAAAAAGGAAGACGAAAGATCTTTCAATACTCAGTAACGAAATCTCACTGACGGTGACGGTCCTTTCTTCTTTTCATCGGCAGGGGTGTGATGCAGGCCACAGCACAGTAAAGATTCCTGCAAATCCCTCAAAAAAGCAAAGCGAAAGATCTTTCAATGCTATACATAATGACACGGACGAACACAGACGATAATAGATTTGATGTAGCAGAGTCTTGATGGCCTATTTTGTATCTTGCATATTCGATTATATTATACTGTAGCAATATTAATTACTTCCGCCTTTTGTATGTTGACACGTGGGTGATGCATGACATGAACGATCAGATTCCTTCATATCCTGCAAAATATATAGAACGAAAGATCTTTGCACATAATAGACAATGACATCGACGACCTTTGAATATTAATAAGGATGTTGGCTTTCTTGAGTAGTATTGAGTTCGAAGACGTCGGTAGCGATATCCGTTAGCGTGAATAATTAATCGGCAAATCGACGGGGGAAGAAGAAATTAACGCAGAAAGATGATACGACATTGTTAGAAGACGTAGTATGAGAGTTAAAAAAAGACGTCATCTAATTAAATCAAAAAGTGGATTTATAAAAAATTGAACAGAACTAATCTACGAATTTAATTAGAACAATGTCTCGGGTAAGATTAAACAAATTTTATGTATTATCAATTTAGAAAAACTTATCAGAAAAATTTGATTATGATCTTATTAATAATTTTGCATCTCAACAAAATTAACGAAACTAGAGTTCACTGTTAAATCTGTTTTTTTTTTAATGGATAAATATTTGGGGAGAAGAATCGAGGGAATTGTACCTACAATCTTGATTGTTCCCGCTAATTTTACCGTCTTTCAGTAATGATTAAAGGATTTGTATATCACTGATGTCCTTACTTGATATTCTCTTAATTTCCTCTTCTCCCTTGCAATTCTAATCCTGCAGGATCATGTGCATTGAATTCTTTACTTCTTGCACAACTTGTTTTTAGTAGTATGCACAGCACAATGTCATGAAACAAACTCTGAATGACATAGAAATTGATGGAATACCTCATGCTGCGGTTAGTGTGATGCTTCCACACGTTGCGATGGTAAACCAAGAAGTATAAGCAACTGTGAAAAATATGTCCTATTAATTCAATCGGTTATGAACGACTACAAGCTATAACAGCGATCGAGAATTGTAACGAAGAATTATTGTTCAAGGGCCGAGGAAATTAGTGTTAGATATCTGCACTTTCGATAATGACAAAAACAGAAAGAGATGAAGTAGAAAAATCCCGAGCCAACAGTATGCACTTATTCTATTGCACCCGGTGAGGAGTAGAGTTCTTCCTTAGTGCATTTAATTAATGCAAGTCCGACGCCTAACCAGCGTGATATAATGGACCAAGGAAGAAAATGACACGACCCGGAATCCGGTTAGGCCGTGCGGGCACCCGACATCCTCCCCTAGACCCGTCGGGCGAACCCTTACCAATTAAATTAGAAAAATAAATATAATAATTCATAAATAAGGACAACACTTAAAATAAAAATACAGACATACTGATACCTCTAAGCTGTACAAAAGAAGTTACAGCTGGCTACCCAACATACTAGGTTTAGGGCTATCCAGACTAGACATCTAAGAGTACAAAAAAACAGATACCTCCTGAAGGGAACAAAATACAACTGAATGATAACCGATAAATTGGTGGCCATCCAGAATAAAAGATGGCTCACCCTAACAACTGAAGTCGTCTTCGCTCTTGAATAATGTGGCGAACTCAATCCTGGAGCGAACCTGCCGAAACGAAATAGATAGACAAAAAAAAAACAAACAACAAACAAGGGTGAGTCAAAAGGACTCAATAAGTGGGGCAGACTAGTCACCTCAAAGAATGGGATAGCTAGCCAGGGAGAAGAGAAACAGATAAAAAAATTCCTCTTATTTAAATTATGAAAAGGCAGAGCCAAATAATAACTAGAAACACGTTTGGGATCACAAATTCATTAAAACCAAGAACGTAAGATAGCTGGAACATATAGGTATCCCGAACATATCAACAATCAGAAATACATCTTGTTGTGGCGTGCAACCCGATCCATATATTCATCCTGTTGCGGCGTGCAACCCGATCCATATATTTATACCGTTGCGGCGTGCAATCCGATCCTCGCAACCCAGAATACGACCCAGAAATATATAGGCAAACTGAGATATGCCCACGATATAGTGTACATACCGCATACATAAAACACAACACAATACACACAATAGTCAGTATGCGGTGAAATGAGATGGGATGAATGCGGTACAATGCAATGCATTCACATATGCCCAATACCTATCTGAAACGACCTTAGTTAGTCGTTTCGGAAGTTAGGACTCCGATTGGCTTGCCGATAATTTTAAAATGTTCGTAATATCCATTAGGACCTGTCTGTAAAATTTGAGCTAAATCAGACCTCGTTTGGTACGTATCGGAAGAAGATTTCAGATTTTATTATCGATAAATATTAAAAAAAGATTTTCGAGCTCGGTTTGGCGAATGAGCTCCGATTCGAAATCCGAAAGCGCCGTTAGGTTCGTATGATTATTGGTGATTTTTGTGAACTTTCGAAAGTGAATTTCGATGTTGTTCGGCTAGTTTCCGCTAAAATGCCGAAAGTTAAATAATTTGACTTCTTTTCCATTTAAATTCGCATCTTGAGTTTCGGGAGTCCAATTTGAGATCCGTCTTCGCGAGTATGTTACATATATTTTGTATAACTTGTATACAAAAGTTGGGATTGTTTCGAATATCGTAGAGTACCGTTTTAATTTTTACCGTAACAGCGAATTTTAAAAGAAAAAGAAAAAAAAAAGAAAAGACTAAATAGGAAAAAGGACAAAAAGTAAAAGAAAGATTAAGAAAGGGCGGTGGGGATTAGGGATTAGATATCCCTCAGTAACATTGAGCGAACAGAACTAAAAAACAGCGAAGGCAACAACGAAAATAATGACAGAAAATGCGAAAAGAGCCGGAGAAAAATAGTATTTTCACCCTGAAAAATTCAGGTAATGATTCTAATATAGTATTTGAGTTTATTACGTGTGTTTAAATATATTTTGACGGTAGAAATTGAGATATTAGACATCGTTTTAATAAGTTCAATTAATAGTTTAAAGGGTCAAATGGACCCCGATAATGAAATTGATTATATATTCGTGCTCAGTGAGTTATGAGCAACTTATAAATATAATTTATTTGGGGTTTGGTTATGTGGCCTTAAACCCTGTATATAGGCCTGGCCTGCGTATTGCGTAAGCAAATAGGGTCCTGAGATGTGAGGAATGAAGCCTTTAGCCTAATTTGATATATATTTCTGCTTATTGAATAGAGTGGGATCGTTTGCCAATGAAACCAAAGGACAAGCGGTTATTGAGTGGATGTACTAACTTTGTAACAAGGTAAGTGTTTATATCCATTTCTTTGGAGGCATCTGGCCTCGTGGATTTTCTACCACGTGTTTCCTTACGTGTGTAGCTGCCGATAGGCGTACTCATTACGCCTTAGCTTTGAATTTACATTGTATATTATATGTTATGCCATGTTGTTGGTATTGCATTGAACATATGAGCATTGCACTCTGGTTTGAGCATTGCATATACTTCCCGGTTGGCGATGAGAGTCCCGCACCGGCGAAGGGTCATTATTGCATATACTTCCCGGTTGGCGATGAGAATCCCGCACCGGCGAAGGGTCATTATTGCATATACTTCCCGGTTGGCGATGAGAGTCCCGCACCGGCGAAGGGTCATTATTTCATATACTTCCCGGTTGGCGATGAGAGTCCCGCACCGGTGAAGGGTCATCATTACATATACTTCCCGGTAATCGATGAGAGTCCCGAGCCGGTGAAGGGTCATTATTGCATATATCTCCTGGTAGACGATGAGAGTCCCGCGCCGGAGATAGGTATCAGGCATATGTGACTGCATTGCATCGTACCGCATTCATCCCATCTCATTGCCCCGCATACTGACTATTGGGTGTATTGTGTTGTGTTTTATGTATACTATGTTGTAGACATATCTCATTTTGCCTATATATTTCTGGCTCGTATTCTGGATTGCGGGGATCGGGTTGTACGCCACAATGGTATAAATATATGGATCGGGTTGCACGCCGCAACAGGATGAATATATGGATCGGATTGCACGCCGCAACATGATGAATATATGGATCGAGTTGCACGCTGCAACAGGATGTATTTATGATTGTTGATGTGTTCGGGATACCTATATGTTTTGGTCTTACGTTTCTGGTTGTCGATGAGTTTGTCATTCCATACGTGCTTCCGGTTATTATCTGGCTCGGCCTTTTTATAATTTAAATAAGAGAAATTTGGTTTATCTGTTTCATCTCCCTGACTAGCTATCCTATTCTTTGAGGTGGCTAGTCTGCCCCACTTATTGAGTCCTTTTGACTCACCCTTGTTTGTTGTTTGTTTTTGTCTATCTATTTCGTTTCGGCAGGTTCGCTCCAGGATTGAGTTCGCGGCGTTGTTCAGGAGCGAAGACGACTTCAGCTGTCAGGGTGAGCCAGCTTTATTCTGGATGGCCACCAGTTTATGGTTTATTATCTCAGTTGCATTTTGCTCCCTTCAAGAGGTATCTGTTTTCTTTTGTACTCTTTGATGTCTGGTCTTAGGGTAATCCAGGTAGGAACCTGATACCCTATTCGTATACGCAATACGCAGGCCAGGCCTATATGTACAGGGTTTATGGTCACATAACCAAACTCCAAATAAATTACATTTATAAGTTGCCCATAACTCACTGAGTATGAATATATAATCAATTTCATTATCGGGGTCCATTTGACCCTTTAAACTATCAATTTACGTCATTAGGGCGATGTCTAATATCCCTATTTTTACCGTAAAAATATATTCAAACATACGTAATAAACTCAAATAATATATTAAGATCATTACCAGAATGTTCTGGGGTGAAAACACTATTTTTCTCCGGTCCCTTTTCTCATTTTCTGGCATTTTTTTCCATTTCTCCGCCATTTTGTTTGTCTCTGCTTCTGAAATCGTTTTGTTACTCCTTCTGCTAAGAGATTAGCATATATGTTAACACCGCCTAACTTTTTATGTTGTCTTTTTCTCTTTTTTTTTTTTTGTTTTCTTTTATCTTATTTTCTTTTGTTAACGAAAATTAAAACGGTACCCTACGATATTCAAAATAATTCCAACTTTTGCATACGAGTTATACAAAATATATGCAACATACCCACGAAGGCGGATTTCAAATCAGACTCCCGAAACTCAAGATGCGAATTTAAATGAAAAGAAGTCAAATTATTTAATTTTCGGCATTTTAGCGGAAACTTGCCGAACAACATCGAAATTCACTTTCGAAAGTTTACAAAAATCACAAATAATCATACGAACCTAATGGCGCTTTCGGATTTCGAATCGGAGCTCGTTCAGCAAAACCGAGCTCGAAAATCTCTTTTTAATATTTATCGGAAATAAAAACTGAAACCTTCTTCCGATGCCTACCAAACGAGGCCTGATTTAGCTCAAATTTTACAGACGGGTTCTAATGGACATTACGAATATTTTAAAATTATTGGCACGCCAATCGAAGTCCTAACTTCCGAAACGACTGATCGAGGTCGTTTCATTCTCCTCCACTTAAACTCTCGTTCGTCCTCGAACGAGCCTAAATCTAAAGCAAGATTCACGCTGATAACATAAGAACTTGCACGACCTTCATAAACTATCCCACGGAATTTTTTTCTCATGATTACAGAATCAGAATTATATTACGCACATCGTACTTTTGGAATAAAATATATCTGGATAATATGATAATACCATTGCACAGCTTATTCTAACTAAGCTGATCCTTCCTCGATCACGGGAAGAGAGTTTTATATTTTCGAAGCAAAGATACACGGAACTTTGAATGGGTTAACATGATTCAACCGTAATCACCTCTTCGATATACCTTTTGATATAGAACAGGTCGATGGAACTAAAAATTAGCTCACACTTGATGCAATAGGGGAAGCTTTTGAAGTACCTTGTTACTACACACTATAGAAGATTTGATGCAAGCTATATTATTTTTACGAACGCACCATGCAACACCTCAGTTGATGTTAGGGTTGTTCCGCAAGCTCCTTCTGGAAATGTAGTTATTCATATCCTAATGTATGTCAAAGGTTCATCTGGACAGGGTCTATCATATAAGGATAAGGATCATGCAAATACTACTGGATAGTATGATGCAGACCAGGAATGATCTTCAGACTGAATATCTATTTCAAGGTATTGTCCTTAAGTTGGAAATATTATGACTTGAAAAAAATGAAAATAAAAGAGATATATAGCTGGACCATGAGCTGAGGCAGAATACCAGCAACAAAGTTGATTACATGTGGACTTATAACACTAAAGTAACTCCTCAAAGAGTTGAGATATAAAGAAGATATGCTAATGATGGATGGACGACAAGCTGCACTAGACCTTTAACTCTAAATTTTCATGAAGTATAACAGCGTCAGTATGAGGATCCAGTTCTAGTTGAATACAGACAGATAGCCCAAAGAAAACCGAAGTCACGATACAGGGTCACTACTGACGGTGTTCTCATGCATAAAGATAGACTTTGTGTTCCTGATGTTGCAGATTTAGTTTACGATAAAGGCACATTATTCCAAATACACTGTTCATCCAGGTTCGACTAAGATGTACCATAATCTTAAGCAAATTTATTGGTGGGACGGAATGAAATGTGACATAGCAAAATTTGTGGCTCAATGTTCTAAGTGCCAGAAAGTTAAAGTGGTGTCATCTTTCCAGAAGTTATGCTTTCAGCAAATAGGTACAGATATATGATCAAGTTGTCACCTTATCTCTGTTGCTAATAGATTATTAGTGGGTTTAGCAATGATCGACACTCATTGTAGATTTCTGTCGTGGCCTTACTTTGGGTCGTGAGAAAAGTGGTATCAACACCTCAGAGATTTAATATTACCATTCAGTATTTGGAGGAAGACTCCTCCACTTAAAGCACAAACTCCTGCAGCTATTTAGATAGGAATATTCATCCTCGCACAACCTGCTGGATTAAGAAAGACTTAGCTAGAACAGAATGCGGCTCCGACCTGAGCTACCAACTACCCTTTTGAGTTTCCAAACAGCTGCAACTCTCAAGTTCACAGCTCCATACCTATGGTACTTCTATATAAAAATTTCGGCAGAGTTTCCCCTGAAACTGGATGATCCGCAAAACAGAACCAGCTCTATATTATACATGGGAATGGATACCCGGATAAACTGATAACATAAACATGTTAAACGGATAACAAGATGAGACAACTGGACCAAAGCAATTATATGCTTCCAAAACAATAATATGCTTACCCGGCCACAATAACACGTACTCTGATTCAACACAAGGAACGTCACAAGCGGCTACTAATCGCCCAAGCTCACTAGTGCCGGACGAAGAAGAAATGGAAATGGATCGAGGATAGAAATAATTAGAGCTTCAGGAAGTTCATCTTCTTATTTACTTGGCTACCAAAGCTAGACTACTTCCAAGTCAGGCGAGCCAAAGAATCACAATTGAAGAGATAGACATTAAATAAGCTTTATGGAAAAACATCCATACCAATTTAACCTCCCAATAAGAAGGAAACTCTGACAATTTACCAGAGTACCCTTTTATAACTAAGACAAGCTCATAGAATAACATGACTCTACTAGAATCTCGAACCAAGAGGAGACACATAGATCGAGTATTACTTACTAACCACTTTACACCGGAAGAAACAATGACACTTTCTGATGGTGACAAATAAGAATCCCATCATCCTACCGACATTGAGTTCCAAAGAGAAGTAGACTGACTTGACATTATAACAGAATGAGGCATAACAAAATGCCAAGCAAACAATGCCGATACTCATTCACAAAACTCTCGTATTTAAACCAGATAAACTAGTAGGGTCATCATAAATGCCGGGAATAAATCATATCAGAAGCTCACCCCTCCACCGCTACCGATTCTTAATAAAAACGACATCCAAGGAACCCATCGAAACATGATAAGACACATCATTTCCGGATCGATCGAAAAAATCAAATCTTACTCACATTTAATAGAAGAAAAAATCTCAGGGTCTACTATATCGGATACCTCAGCATCCCGCCAGACAAGCAGTTCATAGAACTGCCTCTGCATCTGAGCCAAGCCGCTACCCTGATACTTACTTCTAGAAGAACCACTACCACCACGCTCTCGACCTCTATCGAATGAGGGCATATCTCTGGTTGATTAAGATCTATATAAAATTCCCTGCGACTGTGCAGGTGCCTGATGACGAGAGAAAAGACGACTGCCTGCTTGCCGGAGTAAGGAAAAACTCCTCAAAGGATAACCAGACTCATGACAATAATAACACCATTTTCGCTAAAAATGGAAACTGGACAGATTGTTGATAGCTGTAAAGAGAAGACTGAATCTGATCTTGATGAGCTACTAGCGCACTTTAAGAATCAAGTGACACAAGCTTAGATAACCTGGAAGGCGACCTCCCAAAATAATCATAACTTTTACCTCCAAATGAGGTACCATGGTTACCCACTAGGGCCACGGGATCTCTTATTTTTTCCGCTATAACTCTTCCCGCTCTAACTTATGGTATGCCCTCGAACCTTCGGGCAATATTAACAACAACATCAAATAAAATCCGAACCTCAATTTCTCAAACCATTTGGGATTTCAAGGAAAAATAAAGGTCATCAATAAATCTTTGAATCTCTCGAAAGGCTCATGAACTAGTTCTAATGCATATCCAGTCATCCTATAGAATTCAATCTCATATTCTAAAACACCAACAGGCTAACCGACAGGCTACCCTGTCCAATCCACTCAAACTGGAAATACTTTTCATCTCGCTCGCTACTCGAAAGGAACTTTCCACGAATCTAGAAGAAAAATCGAACCAAGTTAGCTAATACGATAGCGGCCCACCAATTCAAGGCTGGACCCAGAAACTAGAAAAAAGAATAATCAACACCATACCGCTCGATATAATCAAGAGCCTGAAGGATACGCTGACATCATTTTATTTTTTTAAAAGAATCACGGGATTTATCTAATGCGCTTAAGAATATCGGAAGGTTCAACCGCGTAAAATAATGGAACCTCTTTGGGCACTCGGACCGAACCGTTACTTCGGTTGGCTAACCAGCCAGAACAATTAGAGGTACAACACATACTACCTGCAGAATATAATTTACTGCAGCAATATCAAGAACAGGAATAGAAGCTCCCTGAGACTGAACATCTGCATCTGCATCTGAGACAACCTGATAAGCTGCCTAGCGAACAATAGGTTCTTGCGGTATCTGCGTTGCCAAGATTCTCGTAAAAGCATCGTAGAGAGCCAAGGGAACCACAAGGCCCTGCTCCCATGCCCATCGCGAGCTCGTACAGCTGGAACATCTGTAACTAGATCGTCAGCACGATCAAAACTCTCGGAGCTTCGTCAGTGCTAGCCCCAGGCTAGACTGCTTCGTCTTGAACTCATACCATTTACTGATTTGTCGCACGAGGGTTCACGATTACCACAAAGGAATTAACGAATTAACGAAAATACTTTTGAATCCTAGACCGACGCACTATCAGAAATGAAGGAAGTGAAACTTCCTAAATGCCATTATAGCCTCTCGTAGATAAGTACGGACGTCTACGTACCCATCAGCGAGACTCTACTAGACACTGTCTTAGTCTGGATAGACACTAAACCGGGCTCTGATACCAACTGACACGACCCGGAATCCGGTTAGGCCGTGCGGGCACCCGACATCCTCCCCTAGACCCGTCGGGCGAACCCTTACCAATTAAATTAGAAAAATAAATATAATAATTCATAAATAAGGACAACACTTAAAACAAAAACACAGACATACTGATACCTCTAAGCTGTACAAAAGAAGTTACAGCTGGCTACCCAACATACTAGGTTTAGGGCTATCCAGACTAGACATCTAAGAGTACAAAGAAAACAGATACCTCCTGAAGGGAACAAAATGCAACTGAATGATAACCGATAAATTGGTGGCCATCCGGAATAAAAGTTGGCTCACCCTAACAGCTGAAGTCGTCTTCGCTCTTGAATAATGTGGCGAACTCAATCCTGGAGCGAACCTGCCGAAACGAAATAGATAGAAAAAAAAACAAACAACAAACAAGGGTGAGTAAAAAGGACTCAATAAGTGGGGTAGACTAGTCACCTCAAATAATGGGATAGCTAGCCAGGGAGAAGAGAAACAAATAAACAAAATTCCTCTTATTTAAATTATGAAAAGGAAGAGCCAAATAATAACTAGAAACACGTTTGGGATCACAAATTCATTAAAACCAAGAACGTAAGATATCCGGAACATATAGGTATCCCGAACATATCAACAATCAGAAATACATCTTGTTGCGGCATGCAACCCGATCCATATATTCATCCTGTTGCGGCGTGCAACCCGATCCATATATTTATACCGTTGCGGCGTGCAATCCGATCCTCGCAACCCAGAATACGACCCAGAAATATATAGGCAAACTGAGATATGCCCACGATATAGTGCACATACCGCATACATAAAACACAATACACACAATAGTCAGTATGCGGTGCAATGAGATGGGATGAATGCGGTACAATGCAATGCATTCACATATGCCCAATACCTATCTCCGGCGCGGGACTCTCATCGTCTACCAGGAGATATATGCAAAGATGACCCTTCACCGGCTCGGGACTCTCATCGATTACCGGGAAGTATATGCAATGATGACCCTTCACCGGCTCGGGACTCTCATCGATTACCGGGAAGTATATGCAATAATGACCTTCTCCGGCTTGGGACTCTCATCGATTACCGGGAAGTATATGTAATAATGACCCTTCACCGGTGCGGGACTCTCATCGCCAACCGGGAAGTATATGCAATAATGACCCTTCACCGGTGCGAGACTCTCATCGCCAACCGGGAAGTATGTGCAATGCTCAAAACCAGAGTGCAATGTTCATATGCTCAATGCAATACCAACAATAGGGCATAACATATAATCTACAATGTAAATTCAAAGCTAAGGCATAATGAGTACGCCTATCGGCAGCTACACACGTAAGGAAAACGTGGTAGAAAATCCATGAGGCCAAGTGCTTCCAAAGAAATGGATATAAACACTTACCTTGTTACAAAGTTAGTACAACCACTCAATAACCGCTTTGTCCTTTGGATTCATTGCCAAACGATCCCACTGTATTCAATAAGCAGAAAACTATATTAAATAAGGCTAAAGGCTTCATTCCCCACATCTTAGGGTAATCCAGGTAGGAACCTGATACCCTATTCGCATACGCAATACGCAGGCCAGGCCTATGTACAGGGTTTATGGTCACATAACCAAACTCCAAATAAATTACATTTATAAGTTGCCCATAACTCACTGAGTACGAATATATAATCAATTTCATTATCGGGGTCCATTTGACCCTTTAAACAATCAATTTACGTCATTAGGGCGATGTCTAATATCCCTATCGTAAAAATATATTCAAACATACGTAATAAACTCAAATAATATATTAAGATCATTACCTGAATGTTCTGGGGTGAAAACACTATTTTTCTCCGGTCCCTTTTCTCATTTTCTGACATTTTTTTCCATTTCTCCGCCATTTTGTTTGTCTCTGCTTCTGAAATCGTTTTGTTACTCCTTCTGCTAAGAGATTAGCATATATGCACATATATGCTAATTAACACCGCCTAACTTTTTATGTTGTCTTTTTCTCTTTTTTTTTTTTTTTGTTTTCTTTTATCTTATTTTCTTTTGTTAACGAAAATTAAAACGGTACCCTACGATATTCAAAATAATTCCAACTTTTGCATACGAGTTATACAAAATATTTGCAACATACCCACGAAGACGGATTTCAAATCAGACTCCCGAAACTCAAGATGCGAATTTAAATGAAAAGAAGTCAAATTATTTAATTTTCGGCATTTTAGCGGAAACTTGCCGAACAACATCGAAATTCACTTTCGAAAGTTTACAAAAATCACAAATAATCATACGAACCTAACGGCGCTTTCGGATTTCGAATCGGAGCTCGTTCGGCAAAAACCGAGCTCGAAAATCTCTTTTTAATATTTATCGGAAATAAAAACTGAAACCTTCTTCCGATGCCTACCAAACGAGGCCTGATTTAGCTCAAATTTTACATACTGGTTCTAATGGACATTATGAATATTTTAAAATTATTGGCACGCCAATCGGAGTCCTAACTTCCGAAACGACTGATCGAGGTCGTTTCAGAAAAACAACTATAAAGTTATTTTCACGAAGAATAGTTTCACCCATTTCATCCACTTTCATTTCGTAAGCATTTACTAAGAGATTTATTCGCTGCATATGGCAAGTTGTGATGGTTACTTCAAATAGGCAATCACCATGATAGCAGTATGACGAGTGCCGTCGTTTAAGGGCAGCCCTTGGAGCAATGATACGAGCAATCCACATGGCTTCTACATATAAATCATTGTCCAACCTCTTTGATTACAAAGGAAAAGAAATTAAATGGAAACACTCATTCACCATCTGCTTGCATTGTCCAAACATAACACAATCCTTATTAGCTTTATTCAAAGAATCATATATAGCAAGACTCATAAAGATCTTCCTTTTAATTTTCCAAAACAAACGTGGCAACTAACATGGCCAATGCCATGAAGAACAGACCACAACAAATAGTAGTCAAATTTATCCTTTTTGTAAAGGCAACGTGAGTTTTATCAGGCTAATGCCAACCATTGTGACCATTCAATATCTCTCACATACTTTGACTAATTGCTTTATGATTTTAATCTTGAATATATATGGACATTCTTAATCCAAAACATTAAGAATTATTTGACCATTTTTTTCAAGATGACGATTTAAAAAGACTATTGGAATGAACAAAACAAACTTTGTTCCATTCTAGTTTACGACTCATACGTGATCCGACGCATACTTAGCCCTCACATTAATGTAGTCATTTTTTAGCCAATACGTTGCACAAATATGACAACACCCTTTAATAAAAAGCCACATTCGTCCACTCTTTCTTTGTAACTCGAGTAATAAATCGGTGAAGTTTTTAATCTTCAAAACCAATTTAATACAACGGCAAAGTGTTTAATCTTCAAGCCGGTTAATTAGTATGGCGAAGTTTTTAATCTGCAAACCCGATTTAATACATTGATGAAGTTTTTAATCTTCAAACCGCAAATAATAATATAAATATTTTAATAATCCGGAAGTTTTTAATCTTCTGAACGGATTAAACACATAATAATTTTAATAATCCGTTGAAGTATTTAAATCTTCAAAAACGGAATATTAAATTTGGAGTTTGGAGTATTAGTCTCCACAACAGTTTGGAGTAGAAAATCTTCAAAAACGGAATATTAGTCTCCACAACAGTTTGGAGTAGAAAATCTTTTCAGATTTTAGTCTCCACAAACAGACTATTATCGATTAGCAGACCTAAATACAAATTAGATTTCTTAAGATTGCTAGATGTCTGGACTTTCGATAATGACCAAAACAGAAAGAGATGAAGTAGAAAAATTCCGAGCCAACAGTATGCACTGCTTGTTCTTAAGAAATCTAATTTATGTTTTGGTCATTATCGAAAGTGCAGACATATAACATTCTCTAACAATTAGAAGATGACAATTAATTACGAGTAATAATCCCCTGTCATTAATGATTTCTCAAGGGGCGCGCAAATTAGAAGATGAAAAAAAATTTGCGACGGAGGGAGTATTTGGATTTTTTGTTGGAGTTAATTCCTGAAATGGTCACTGAACTATTGATAAGTATCTAAAAAAATCAGTTTACCTTGGTTTGAGACAAAAATGTCACTCAACTTATCCAAAATACCTTAAAAAGTCATTCTCATAAATTGTGGGTTAAAGGTCACCGGAAAATACTGACATGGAATTTTATTTTAGTTTTGTTGCTTTTTTCAGCATATTTTAGTTCTTTTTATTAAAAGTTAATCCAATAAATATTTTAATTTTCTTTTTCATAAAATACCAAATTATTTATTTATGAAATACCGACATACTACTTGACCTAAAAATGGGTCTTCTCAAGACTTCTTTATTTTAGTTTTTTTTATTAAAAGTGATTGCAATAAATATTTTAATTTTTTTAAATATCAAACTATTTATTTTTGAAATAATCACATGCTACTTGACCCAAAAAGGGTCTTCTTAAGATTATTTGAACGAGTTTTAATGATGTATGTTATTTGTGTTCTCAAGTCATGATACAGGTAAAATACAAGATAAATTTTAAATCATCCTAAGAGACAGCTCTCTTTAAAGGATAATATAAAATTTTTTTAACAAACAAGAGCTTGTCTAAATGTCCCACTAAATCTTGGGAGCGCCAATGTCAACAGAAAAAAACATATTATGCTAAAATAAGTTCTTTCCATAATCCCAATAAGAGTAACATAGTGCACCTTTTTCCTGCATTTCTTGAGAAGGCCCGTTTTGGGTCAAGTAGCATGTGGTTATTTCATAAATAAATAATTTGTTTTTTAAAATAAAATTAAAATATTTATTCAATTCACTTTTAATAAAAAGAACTAAAATAAAGTTGTCACGACCCAATTTCCAAGGGCTCGTGATGGCACCTAAACAACATTTGCCTAGGCGAACCAATGAAACAAGATGCGGAAAAGAACAATAATGTGAAAAGATCATAAATGGATATATAAATATAAAAGTGTGAAGTCCAAAAGAATATATCCACAAAAGAATTGGAGCATTCTAAGAGTGACTCAATAAAGTATGAATATACATCAAAGAAATCTGAGTCCTATCTCTAAGTGACTCCGGCGGTATGCCACCACAGTCTGTGTGGTCGGCTCACCTCAATCAAAAGTCTCAGAAGCCTCGGGAACCGCTAACGTCCGGGCTGCTGACTGGATGAAGGACCTGCGCACGTAGCAGAGTAAGTTATGAGCCGAAGCCCAGTAAGATCACCGACAGGCCCGCTAAGGTACCCTTGCGGGACAAGTCGCTACATGCATCATAAGCAACAACATACTATAGTAATCATACAATAAAGTAGTGAAATCACAAATAGATGTAACACATTCCATACACACAAGTAGTAACCAGAAGTCTCAAGGATTATGCCCATCCAACGTAAGGCATAGGTCAACTCAACGGCGGTTTGGAGGTCCAATCTCTACTCCCGTGCCGACTAACCTAGACCTACGATGGACTAGCAACACCACTACTAAGTATCAACCATATACCGTGACCCGAAGTCACTATCACAATCATGAATAAGTAGACCAACGACCCGTAGTCGTTGGCTTATCTCAAATCTGTCTACGATCGCACCACACCCCCTGTCAAGTGCGTCGTATCTCAATAAATCAAGTGACCACACCACACCCCCTGTCAAGTGTGTCACATCTCAAAGATCAAGTGTCCACACCACACCCCCTGTCAAGTGTGACACATCTCATAGTATAGGCGACACCACACCCCCTGTCAAGTGTCCCTCTAACAGTATTAATATCCACGACATTAATAACAATAACAGAAATAATAACAGAAATATTAATAACGATAATATTTCACAGTCACCGTAACCCAGGTTGGTTATGCTAGCTGAACGTAAGGCGAAGGTTAACCCGACCATAGTTTGGGGGTACAATCCCTACTCCCATGTCGTCCAACCCAAGGTTACGTATAGACAGCACTACCCAACCCGGCACGTGAACAAATCAAGTACCAATATCATACAAAAGCCGGCAAAATCCTTGGCAAGACATTTATCATGACATGCCGGCAACATCCTCGGCCATGTCCCAAGTTCTTGCTATCTAAGCATGGCGTAGCAAGCGTTACTATGATATAAATTTAAGCTACCTCGACGTAGCGTTTAGACCGGCACATACCTCGGTCGAGTCACAATCTCGCTATTTATAACAAACAATAACAGCAAGTAATTCACATCATTAATCCTAACCATTGTTAGGTATATATATGCGTACATGAAGCATACTAGCATGAAGGAAGAGTCCACAAGCACAATAGAGGTCAAGTCTCACTTACCTCGAAATTCGGGCTCAAATACCGGGAAGAATCTCCTTTCCCGCTCGCCTTGTCCGCGAAGGACTCTCCACTAGGTCTATTAAGACAAGATATAGCACATATGAGTGCTCAATTATAGCTATTTAAGCCTATAGGCATCCTAGGGTAAAAATTACCAAAATGCCCCCGGGTAGGGCCGAGCCCTAAATTTACAAAATGTACTTTTCCGGACTCCCCACGCTTCCGTGAGTCCAAAAGTACACTTAGATTCCACATGCGAGCCTTGCTCGATGTCTTTTCCCAATTCTTAAGAATCTAGGGTTCTAACCCATTTCCAAGAATCAACCCTTTGATTCTTGTGTTAATCAACATAAAGATGGATTGAAAGGGCTTACCTTAAGTGTAAGTATGATTGGGTCTTCAAGAAATACCCAAAAATCGCCTCAAGAGCTCACCAAATGATTTTTATAAGTTATGAACCGAAATGGCCCGAAATGGCCTTTTTATAGCAGTTTTTTTGCCTCTGTGACAGCTTCTTTTGAAAAAATTATGTGGGTATTTCATAAATAAATGTGGGTATTTCATAAATAAATAATTTGGTATTTTAAGAAAAAAATTAAAATATTTATTGGATTAACTTTTAATAAAAAGAACTAAAATATGCCAGAAAAAAGAAAAATAAAACTAAAATCAAATTCTATGTTAGCATTTTCCTGTGACTTTTAACCCGCAATTTAGGAGAATAATTTTTTAAGGTGTTTTGGATAAGTTGAGCGATATTTTTGTCTCAAACCAAAGGAGAGCGGTCTTTTTAGATACTTATCAGTAGTTCAGTGACCATTTTAAGGATTAACTCTTTTTTGTTGTTTACACACAGTTAATGAGAGTTAATAATAGCATTAATTTACTTGGTAACTATAACAGAAATATGAGTATCATCTAAGACTGCCTTCAATTTAAGCTTTTTGCTCTGCTTCTTCAAAATATTTGTTGCCGTAAGAGAGTCCAACTGAAGTATCATGCTGGAGTATCTGAAATATAGTGACATTTATATAGCCAAGATAATAACAACAACTACCAAGACCGGGATTTCACTTTACTCTTGGATATTTTCAGTAAATAATAACAGCAAGTACTATACTATATGATATGATGATTATTGATTAAAGGATTACATCAGCTTCCTATTAGAGTAGGGAAGTTTTACTTTCATACACTGGAACACTAAGTTGACACGTTTCGATATCAATCAAACAGTTTTCACAAGAAAATTTTAATTCCTTAACGTGTGGATGTATGTCGGCTCTCCTCTTGGGATTCCAGTGCCTTCCTTTTCTTTTACACACTCTGGTCCTACGGATCTTGACAATGTTCGCGGGACCAATCATTAACCTCATCTCTTCACGAAAGATATAGAAACGGAGTCTGTGCCTCCACAGTGGCCGCAATATATCGAGCGCAGTGCTGTAACGTTTCAGCTTTACCATCGCAATAGCGTGCATGTACTGCGCCTGCACATTACCGGCAGCGGCAGCCTGGCCTAGTAAGATTTCACCTTCCTCTCGGTCTTGGTAGAAAAATCTATACGTGCCCAGCATCAGCGTAGCCTCGATGAGTCCTCTTACATGCATCCATTCTAAAAATCGGGCTATGTCTTCTTCCACGTATCTTAGTTTCCAATAATTACCCTGCAGCACGAAACGAACCACAGAGCCTTCAGAAAATACGATCATCCGGAACGGCCAGCACCTGTGCATACAAAGTATCAGTACAAACCGATATTGGCAGTAAAACAAAAAAAAAAAGCGCCGGCCATTTATATCGACGCTACAGAACATATATTATAGTACTCACACAGAAGAAATCGACGACAAACTCCATGCTGAATCCATAGCTCTTTCCAGTATATATTCCCAGAGGTCCATCGGGAGTCTGTGTAAATATGATTCCTCCATTCTGAAAGTTCTCTCCATTTTTTTTTATCTAATCGGTGTTACTTGTTGGAAAGTGGAATACCAACGCAAGGAACAGCTAATACCGTACGTAGTGGGATTTAAGTTTGTGTAGTAGGTGGTGTATTTACTATACAAGTTAATGAATGGGTTCAATGCCAACTATGGCACACTCGTGTAAAGACTAATTTAGCCTAAATATGTGTTTGGCCACTCAAATAATTTCACGGAATTTTTTCCCTTCAAAACCTACCCTCCCGACAATCTAATAAATACTAGCTTATTCCCAAGACCTTGAGCGCTACAAAATATTCATGTGTGGGAGATGTAAGGTCAATATATTAATTTTACATAGAAATACGTATTATTATACATATATACACTTTATTTATTATAGAATACATTTCTTATACCATACACATTTGCAAGCTGTTTGTTTAGAATAATGACCCCTAATCTGATTTGCTCGACAGCGTCAAACAATAATTTTACTAGTATATGTAAAGGTAGGTGTACTGCACTGTAAAATCTATAAAGTGTGGAACCTAACTAAAGGAAAATAAACTTATGACGCTCCAACAGACCTAGTATTAAAGTTCGCAATCGTTCAGTTGGACAAACAAATCTTATTCACACCTTCCGACTCCTTCACATAGAGAAGACGTCAGTTTCAAGATACTTTTAGTCCTGCCCGATATAGCCCTTCATCCAGGATTATGAGCGGCAGAGTTCGTTCGTTGTGGATGTGCGCGTCGGATACTTCTAAGGTTTGTGTTACTACTAAATTTACTTTAACATGCATTTAGGTGGTTTCATGTTTGCATAAGGGATTTTATTTTTTAAAATGATAGATATTTCAAATAGGCGTACACGATCTTCTGCCGGGTCGAACGGAGCCGGCAAGCATTTATCGTGGATCTCGGCGATATCACACAGAACTATGTGTGATTTTGCGTAAAAAGTTCATTACAGGTTGTGATGACTATGGTTTCTACAACAACTGCAAGAAGGTTCAACATCCATTCTTGAGGTTGTGACCTGAAACAGGCTGATGTGTTCGATAATGCTAGTCTGTACAGGCATAAAGTTCAGAGAATTTATCTTCAATGCATGTTAGCGGTGAACAATATAGTCTTTTCGTGCACGACAGAAAGGCCGGTCGGTAATGAGGTCTCGCGGGGAAAGTGAATTGATTGCGTAGTGTGTCGATCGAATCGTCATGGAAACATTGTTCTGGTCACTGAGTGCAGGTTAAAACTTCAGATAACGAATTAGTTCTTCAAGGTTGATCTCTTCGAGACTGATAGTAGATTTGCCCTGAAGAACTCATTTATTATTTGAATTTTTCAACTTTCATTCGGTGGGTAGACCAATGTTAACATAACGAGTCGATCTTCCTACCACGCAGTTTTTTTCTCGTTCCTCACGAGATCTCATATCCGATCGATGCCATGCCTGCCTCGACCCATGGTCAGGACGCGTAAACATGCGCAAGACTGTCGACTTGCTGTACATCTGTTCAATTGATACACAGTCGCGAGTTCTCAACAACTTCTATCGGGAACTACCAAGCTTTTATTTTGGACACAAATCCTACGGCTGCCTCACCGGTTCCAAGAATTATTCATTAAATCTTTTTACGTTATGCATGTGACACGACCCAGAATCCGGTTAGGCCGTGCGGGCACCCGACATCCTCCCCTAGACCCGTCGGGCGAACCCTTACCAATTAAATCAGGAAAATAAATATAACAATTCACAAATAAGGACAAGACTTAAAATAAAAATACAGACATACTGATACCTCTAAGCTGTACAAAAGAAATTACAGCTGACTACCCAACATACTAGGTTTAGGGCTATCCAGACTAGACATCTAAGAGTACAAAAGAAGACAAATACCTCCTGAAGGGAGCAAAATGCAACTGAAATAACAACCAATAAACTGGTGGCCATCCGGAATAAAAGCTGGCTCACCCTGACAGTTGAAGTCCTCTTCGCTCCTTTACAACGTGGCAAATTAAATCCTGGAGCGAACCTACCGAAACGAAATAGATAGACAAGAAACAAACAACAAAAAGGGTGAGCCAAAAGGACTCAATAAGTGGGGCAGACTAGCCACCTCAAAGAATAGGATAGCTAGCCAGGGAGGAGAAACAGATAAATAAAATTCCATTTATTTAAATTATGACAAGACAGAGCCAGATAATAACTAGAAACACGTATGGTATGACAAACTTATCAACAACCAGGAACGTAAGATAACCAAAACATATAGGTATCTCGAACACATCAATAATCAGAAATACATCCTGTTGCGGCGTGCAACCCGATCCATATATTCATCCTGTTGCGGCGTGCAACCCGATCCATATATTCATCCTGTTGCGGTGTGCAACCCGATTCCCGCAACCCAGAATACGAGCCAGAAATATATAGACAAACCGAGATATGTCCACGACATAGTATACATACCGCATATATAAAACACAACACAATACACACCATAGTCAGTATGCGGTGCAATGAAATGGGATGAATGCGGTACTATGCAATGCGGTCACATATGCCTGATATCTATCTCCGGCGCGGGACTCTCATCGTCTACCAGGAGATATATGTAATAATGACCCTTCACCGGCTCGGGACTCTCATCGATTACCGGGAAGTATATGCAATGATGACCCTTCACCGGCGCGGGACTCTCATCGCCAACCGGGAAGTATATGCAATAATGACCCTTCACCGGTGCGGGACTCTCATCGCCAACCGGGAAGTATATGCAATAATGACCCTTCACCGGTGCGGGACTCTCATCGCCAACCGGGAAGTATATGCAATAATGACCCTTCGCCGGTGCGGGACTCTCATCGCCAACCGGGAAGTATATGCAATAATGACCCTTCGCCGGTGCGGGACTCTCATCGCCAACCGGGAAGTATTTGCAATGCTCAAAACCAGATTGCAATGCTCATATGTTCAATGCAATACCAACAACAGGGCATAACATATAATATATAATGTAAATTCAAAGCTAAGGCGTAATAAGTACGCCTATCGGCAGCTACACACGTAAGGAAACACGTGGTAGAAAATCCACGAGGCCAGGTGCCTCCAAAGAAATGGATATGAACACTTACCTTGTTACAAAGTTAGTACAGCCACTCAATAACTGCTTTGTCCTTTGGATTCATTGCCAAACGATCCCACTGTATTCAATAAGTAGAAAAATATATCACATTAGGCTAAAGGCTTCATTCCTCACATCTTAGGGCAATCCAGATAGGAACCTGATACCCTATTCGCATACGCAATACGCAGGCCAGGCCTATATACAGGGTTTAAGGTCACATAACCAAACCCCAAATAAATTACATTTATATGTTGCCCATAACTCCCTGAGTACGAATATATAATCAATTTCATTATCAGGGTCCATTTGACCCTTTAAACTATTAATTGAACTTATTAAAACGATGTATAATATTCCAAGTTTTACCGTTAAAACATATTCAAACACACGTAATAAACTCAAATAATATATTAGGATCATTAGCTGAATGTTTCAGGGTGAAAATTCTATTTTTTCCCGACCCCTTTTCTCATTTTTTGGCATTTTTCTGGATGCATTTCTTGTTTCTGCGTTCTCTGTTTCATTTGTTTTTGTTTCTGTGTTTTGTTCGTCATGGGGATATCTATGCAGCTAGGGGATTTAGGGATATTAATCCCTTATCCCCACCGTCATTCAATTTCTTCCTTGTCCCTTTCCTTTTTATTATTATTTTTTGTTTTCTTTTATTTTTTTTTTCTTTTCTTAACGAAAATTAAAACGGTGCCCTACGATATTCGAAATAATTCCAACTTTTGCATACGAGTTATACAAAATATATGTAACATATTCGCGAAGGCGGATCTCAAATTGGACTCCCAAAACTCAAGATGCGAATTTAAATGAAAAAGGTCAAATTATTTAACTTTCGGCATTTTAGCGGAAACTAGCCGAACAACATCGAAATTCACTTTCAAAAGTTCACAAAGGTCATAAATAATCATACGAACCCAACGGCGCTTTCGGATTTCGAATCGGAGCTCATTCGGCAAAACCGAGCTCGAAAATCTCCTTTTAATATTAATCGCCAATAAAAACTGAAACCTTCTTCCGATGCCTACCAAACGAGGTCTGATTTTGCTCAAATTTTACAGACAGGTTCTAATGGACATTACGAATATTTTAAAATTATCGGCACACCAATCGGAGTCCTAACTTCCGAAACGACTGACCGAGGTCGTTTCAGCATGTATGCGCAACATACTAGCAAAAGGACCAAACACGTGTATGCCGAGTTTTGGAGTACATACTGTTATAAAATATGTTAGTACTATAATATATGTAACGTTTAGTGAATAATTAGACATGATAGAATAACGTATACAGTTGATATAAATGAACAATGTGGATTGTCATTGATAGTAGACATATGTTGCTTGACAGCATGTATGTCAAGTTTTTGGTGCTTGTAGACATATAGAAGTAGTAGTTGACACAAATAACAATGATATTGCCCCTTCCTCAACCTTGTACCATGCATATTTGTACGATCTTATAGCTCATTATCATATATGAAAAATTCGAAGGAAGAAAAGAATACACACCAATAACTTTAGGGTCCGATAACTTTATTACTACGTAACATTCTTGAATTATACCACAACACACCCATGTTTAGAGTGCATAATGTTAATTTGAAGACAAAATAGATTTTTAGGCAATGAAATAAAACTTGGATACACATGTTAAGCACAAATATTGAAGACACAGCATATCAAAGCAATCTACCAACAACAAACATGGAGAGTAATTAAAACACTATTATAGAAATGCATACTATGACGAATATCAGAACATAGTAAATTAAAGTTTGGCATATAGTTGCTTTTAGATTTTTATGTTTATTAAATTTTATTCTAAAAAAATCAATTACCTTGTCTTGATAAATAAAAAGGTTCGCAAACCAATTATAGTATATGAGTACATACCTATTCTCTAGATAAGTGTCCTTCATCATTCATGCCCTCTGATTCATACCAACATTTGTTGAAAAGTTATAGCTCTGATCCAACATGAAATATTAGAAGTTAGTAGAACTCAGTCCAATGTTTATACTTGAAAGTTCATTAAAACAACAAAGAAAAGAAAAAGGACCCTAAATGGAAGATCTATTCCTTCTTATTATCGCATATGTGCATTGGTGGAAGGGTAAGAATTGAAGTTAAAATTGATTCTTTGAACATGTAATTGCAACTCAAGTTTTCTTTATATCTGCAGCCATAATAAACAAAGTTTTCTTCACATCTTGACCATGTCATTTATAAAAAAATACCACTGTTGGTTCGCTCTTTAACAATCCTTACATACATTTTACATTACATCATTCAAGAAATTAATCTATCATTTAAAATTCTACATATAATTAAGATAGACGTTGATCCTATACATACATTTCCTTTATGACCGTTGAATAGTCAAGTCCAATTATCTTAAGAAGCTACAGTTATTATATTAGACTTTAGTCAAAACCAATAATCCATTCAAGTGTTAAACTAATTTAAATACGTATATAATGAAAACAAACCCCATCTCTACCATTAAGATGACATCTATATCACAAACCTCAACCAGATATAATCCATTAGGAGAATAATCAGTTTCTTTCTTTTGCAGTAGGAAGATGATATTCAACAAGTAATCCAAAGGAATAAAACAAGTGTGTCAGAAAAGTCAAAGCACAAAGAAGAAAGGCAAAAAGATAAAGATTTAAGTCCTCATGTGATAGAGGACTAACCTTAAGCCAATACATACATTGATGATTGAGAATAAATAACCAAGGGACATTTGATTTTGAAAGGGATCAAATAAAGCGGTGGAATTTTTGCACCAAATGCCAAAATGGTGTTAAAAATGGTGCAAATTCGACTCCAACAAGCACCAATTTGCACCATTTTTTGCACCATTTTGGTGTGATGAATAGTGTCGCACCAAATATGGTGTGACACTATTCATCACACCATTTTACTATTCACTCATTATTTTATTATTATTTTATTATTATTATTATTACTTAATCCTTTAATTAAATATATCATCTATATTTAATCATTTTTTCATATCTTCACAATATTAACTTTACATCGTAATTTTAGCATATAATTTTTTATAAATTAATTTTCGTAAAAGTTAATTTTATAACTATAATTTTAAAAAATATTAACCATAAAAAAGAATGCAACAATATAATAATTGGATGTTGCTAAAAGTGAAAGTACATTACATAAAATAATTTTAAAATTAAAAATACATCAGAATTTAAAATACATTAAATTAAAATACAATAAAATTTAAACAACATTAAATAACAAACAACTATTTAGTAATCAGGTAGGCCGTCTCCTAGTACATTAAAGTCATTGAAGAACTGAGTGAATGGAATGCCAGCGGATAGTACTGATGAATATGTGAAAATTGGTGAGTCAACTGCAATTGAAAGCATGAAGAGATTTTGCCGAGCTACCATAGAGGTCTTTGGTGAGAGTCTATTTGAGATCACCAACAGCTAACGATGTTGCCAGGCTTCTTCAAATCGGTCAACAACGGGGGTTTCCAGGAATGCTAGGCAGTCTAGACTGCATGCACTGGAAATGGAAAAAGTGTCCAGCGGCATGGGCTGGACAATATGCAGGCCGTAGTGGAGATCCAACAATTATTCTTGAAGCTGTAGCTGATTATGATCTTTGGATATTACATGCATATTTTGGTATGCCCGGCACCAATAATGACATTAATGTTTTAGAGCCTTCACATTTGTTTTATAATCTTGCTAATGGTGTTGCTCCCCCCGCCTGTTATGTTATTCAAGGAAAAGAATATTCCATGGGCTATTATTTAGCAGATGGTATATATCCTAAATGGCTACCCTTGTGCAAACTATTCATGTGCCGAGTTCGCCGAAGACAAAATATTTTGCGATGAAACAAGAATCGTGTCGAAAAGATGTTGAACGTGTGTTCGTCGTTTTGCAATTATCGCAGGGCCGTCACGTTTTTGGATGAAAGAAGTGCTACGTGATATAATGACTACATGTATTATATTACACAACATGATAATTGAGGATGAGCGTGATCTTAGTGCACCAATTCAAGATGCTCGTGAAAGTCCAACTCCAACGGTTGAAATGGCAGTAAATGAAACTCAGCGATTTGTTAACTTTTTAGCTCGGCACAAAGAAATTAAAGCCCAAAATGCTCATTGTGAACTTGGCAATGCATTAATAGATCATCTATGGGAGCAGACTAGAGGTGGAAGTTGAAGAAATTTGTTGTATTTAGACTTAATTTACCGTAATGTAATGTAATATATATTTAATTTTCCTGTATATCAATGATTTCGCTTTTTTTTTTTGAGTTATCAGTTAATATGTATAATCTATAATGCTTTCCTATAATTATATTATTTAAAATTTTATGGTTTAAAATAATTTAATATTAGATGGTTATACAATAAAGGAATATAAATTATATGTAATGAATATGTAAAAAAGAAATTAAAGATAAAATTTATTTAATGGAAAGAAGAAAACAAAATTTAAATAGAAGATAATAATATAATATAGAGGAGAGAGAAGAATATAAAAAGAATATTTTTTTTTTGTGTAAAAAATGGTGTTATTGTTGGAGTAAATATGGTGCTACACCATTTTGGTGTAAAATTTGGTGTAAAAAATGGTGCCCTTGTTGGAGATACCCTGATAGCAACCAACGTGAAGCAAGTACATGAAATTAAATGGCTATATATACATTGCCTATGAGTAATATTTCAGGCCAAACAACTAAAGGTGCGAAACAACTAAAGGGTGGCAACTATTTGAATCAACAACTGACGTGAAACAATAGGCCTAAGTTTTTTTCCCTTAATTATGGTACTAGATGGGCATTTTGGCAATCTGAATTTTACTCTTTTTGAGGACATGCTTTTACAGTAAATAAATAAATATGAGATTCTCCCCCAATTAATTAAGTAGATGTATATCTTTTACGAGGTGGCCCAGTGGGCTCACCTTGTACTCTAACGCTGTAGTTGGCCTATCGTTTGTGTGTTCGAGACTCTAATGCTACATTTCTCCCCCAATTTATTTTTATGTTAACATTAGCTTCCACCTTACAACTTATGTCTAACGCATGCAAGGCACCCGCCACGTGTCTTTTCAGTAATGATGACAGTGCCACTCATCTATCTTAAAAATTTTGCTAAGGAGTAAATATTCATGCAAATCAGTCTCAAAATCAAACAAAGATTAACATTTTGAGTTATAAAAAAAGAAAAAAAATTTGTGGAAAATGGCTCATCCAAATAGAGAAATCAGAGATAGACGTAACAATGCTGCCAATGATGTCCGTGCGATCCGTATGATGGTAGACGATGTTATTGAGTACATATTGGTGCTCATCAACCAAGTTGATACTGAGAATCGACGCATGAAGAGAATGCTCCGTTCCATACTCCTCCATCTTGGCCAGTCAGATGAGTACGAAACTCCCCCAGGATCTCCACCAGCA